>QNGE01002836.1:81613-101615 GCA_008508345.1 Paragonimus westermani | reverse complement strand
AGCCCGACCACCACGTCAAGGTAGCAGTATAGGTCGGGCAGTCAGCTTTACCACGAACACGTCATGTTTTCGATACGAGATCCCGAACTGGACTCCAGTGGATTGACAGGAAGGAAACTCCCAGTAGACCGGATCAGCGGACACGTTTGCAACATGGTTTCAGAAAGCTGTACCCTTCATAGTCAGCCTCTGCATCAAGGTCTCGATCAGCTTCAGTTGTACCCTCTGGAATTGGGCTCATTGTTGCTGCAAAGTTACTGTCAGCGCTTCTGCGGTTGCTGCTGTTGCGGATTCTTATTACGGAATATAAAAGAGACCCTGTCCCCAGTTGTTAGATTCGAATCCCATTGAAAACAAACGGGAACAACTTGTGTGAACAGCGGTGAGCAATTAACGTGATTGTTACCCTCTTGTGATTGATCCCGACTTCCGAACTACAAATAATAAGGTAATCGCAAACGAAACGGACACCGAGTAGGTGGTTTATTTAGTTGCCATACTCTGCAAATGTACATAAACTTATTGTCCGTATTTATTTGTGGCCACATGAATGCGCGAAGATATAATGGAATCCCACACTAGTCCATATCTCTTTAGCAGCTTGAGGTGTCAGAATGCTGAAAACAGGATTGTATTCTCCGGGTCAGGTCGGTCACAACCCTGGCAGTCATTCAACATAGCAGCATACCACAAGTACTGAAATTCACTTATCTATTATCTTTGCGTGTAATTTCATGTCTCTTGTTTCCATCCCTTCTGACAACTTTTCTTTTCAAGTTTCCCCTTGTTGTCATTGCGGTGATCATAATGGTGGCTGCTATGAATGGGTGAAACAATTTTCTTTGTCTGCAGTGTTGCTGTTTTCCATCCTACTACGGTTTTTTCTCTGCAGAAATTTTTCAGTTTTTAGCGTTCATTCCTCGAGTTTCACGTTAAGCTGAAATTTATTCCTGTTCCGTGTTGCGATGGCTCCTCCGAACGCTCTCTGCATAGTGCAATCAGAGATATCGCTTCTGTCGACCGCTTTGAAATGCAATGCCAGGGTTTCTTTTCGTGGTTATCAGGTATGTCTCTGTGTTTGCCTTATTGCAAATCGCATAGGAAGAGATAAGAAGTCCGATTTACAAGAACTTTTTACAGCTGAAGTCAATATTAGACAAATTATCCAGTGAGTTACCGTCTTTGCTGTGATTTTTTGACCACACACCTACTACATGCTCTTTTGCTTTTGAACTATATGTTTCTTCAATAACTATTCATAGTTTTATTTATATAGGAGATGTAGTATTAAGTTCCCAGTTATGATGATTATGTTCAGTAAGCGTTTGGCGTTTATGGATCTTTTAACCTGAGCGTCATGTCCATCTTACTGAAGGTTTCGCATTCAGCTAGAGGTTGCCTGTAGTGCGTTGTTTTTTGTCATCTGTAAATGCTGAATGCATCACCTTTTCATGAATCGACCGTGTTAACCAGTGCAATATTGACCTCACGTTGGATACGACCGAATTATCCTATCGGGATAACCGCTTGAAGTTAACGACAGTAATTGTCCTCTATCGGGACACTCGGGGAACTTGATCACTACTCACATGCGAGATTACTTGAGCGTTTGGATATGACAACACAGTTACCTCATAAGAGCTTCATGTTGACATGAGTGTGCACCGCTAATGTGCTCTGCCAATGGCGAATCTTGAGTTTGGCACCTCTTTCCGAGAAAGATGGAAAGAGAAAATGGCTGATATGTCTACCTGTATGCCAAAAATACGGTCGATCGCGAATAATGTGCAACTTAAGTCAGTGGGATCCTCACATAATGACACTCGGTGAGCGGAACAGTCTTTTAACATATTTCATAGAAATTTGTTCTCAGATAGTGTTAGGAGGTGCTTTGCACTATCCAGTCATCGTTCACTCAGTCAAACTCCGATTTTGCTATCTTCTCTCATTGTGGTTATCAATTACGAGCAGTTACTTTGGACAGGCTCTACTTTTTGACGAACAATCCACAACTGAGTTTTCAGATTATACGGCCGATCAATGCCCGCCAATGTATACTGTATGGTACCACAAATGTTAAACTTTTTCAATAGGTCAGCACTTGTTTGGATGCAAGTACGTCGTTGACCACATCTCATTGAAATGAGGGATAAATGATCTTTTTCGATATGAGCAAAGCAGTTTACTCATCAAAGTGGCCAAGGTGTTTGTGATCCGAGATCACGTTACTCGTGCAACATTCGGATTTTTTCAACCGTTGACTGTCTTAGCCGATATGGCGAACAGTCTGCTGTCATACGAAGTGCATAATCCAGTCGTTAGACGTTGCGCTTAATTATTAGTTAGCATGTTGCACCCTTCTCTGTTTCGTGCAATGTGTGCCAACAAACTATCGCTCCATCACGCGGTTGATTCATTAATGGTCAACTATGTGATGTTATTGACCATCGGTTGCGGCAAGTCTGGTACGTCTTACTCCGTTTTTTACGTCGCTGAGCAGCGTTTCTGGTAAATCTGGCACATAAGGCTCATCCTCAAATGACAAACGTCACTAGCACTTGTTAGATGAATATTTTTTCCGTCGAAAACCGCCTCCTTCCTCGAGAAAATGATTCTCTTCAATCAGAATAAGCGGAAATGTCATGAACACTCGAGAGGTAACCTTCGCTATTTTTTCACCTGTTGACCATTTCGCTATGCTCACTGATGGTTTTGTGACCTTACCCACTTTTGTGATGTCTCTCCTTCGATGTTCTGATTTGAGAATGTTCGTAGGTCGCTGCGCACCCTATGAATACCATGCCATTTTCTCCTTGTTGCACACGTTGTTGGGGAGGAACAAAGTTGCTTTTTGCATCCGTTTTTGGTTTGTCTTGGGCGAAATTAACGGGAACTGCCGCGTTGTTTTCGGGACCAAGGTTTGCCATGTTAATTATATCAAGGAGAGGAATCCGATTTTCTATCTATCTCATTTTATCGTGGACGAACCATCGCATTGAGTTGAGGTTTTACAACAGCACCATTGCAAACCGTTACTTTAGTGGGTAAAATAGTCTGCAGTCTTCAGTAACACAAACAAACTCGGAACTGGCTCAATATTAAAGTGATAACCTGGATTTTGAAGGTGTTTGATGCGTTCTTCACAGGCCTGATCCAGCTGCTTTTGCCGGTGATGCGGTCAAGTTAAAATGGGTTTCCAAATTGACATCGCGAAAGACATACAATATCACTTGCGGCCGGGTTCTGTCAGACTGCTCAAACCTTGATAAGAGAAAGCTGAGTTCCAGCCTGTAACCGTGTGGTTGGTAGCCGTTTCACATGCTACTCAGCGATGTTAATGAGTTACGTGGTATGGGTTTTAAAAAAGTTGCTGGCACTGAAACTTGTGGCAGTCCTGGAAGTCTAGTAGACTGAGGGCTGGGATGAACTGCAGCTCGGGAGGTAAACATTAGGGAAGAACAGGCGTGGTTTCGCCCCGGGCGGGGATGTATAGATCACATTTTTACTCTTCGTCAAATTCTGGAGCAGCGTCATGTATATCGCCGGCCGGCAACTGTTGTTTTTCTCGGCCACAAAGGTGCGTTCGATTCAGTAGATCTACAGCGTAGAGGTGTACCGACTAAGTACGTCAACCTACTGTCGACACTTTACTCCCGTACTGCAGCTCAGGTTAGGGTTTACGGTATACTGTCTGACAGTTTCAGCACCATGAGCGGCGTACGTCAAGGTAGTCCACTCTCACCATTGTTCAATTTCGTCACAGACGAAATGGTGGAGGATCGTCTCCGGCACTCACAAGGTGCCGGCGTGGACCTCCTACTTGGTGGAAGACTGAATGACCTTGAGTATGCTGACGACAAGGTGTTACTGTTTGACAAATTTCAAGCAGCACAAGCAGTGCTAGACGCTATCTCGCGTTTTCCAAATACTTCGGAATGCGCCTTGCAGCCTCAAAGTGCAAAGTGCTTCTGCACGATTGCTGTGATCACGTAGATTTGATTTTAGATAATGTAGTCATGGAGGTTGTTGACCGGTTTTCATACCTGGGAAGCTGCATCAGCGTCGGCGACGGAGGTGTAGGGAATGAAATAGAGGCGCACAACTCCAAGAGTAGGACAGTATTTGCTAATCTGCGGCATCTTTGGCGACAGAGAGGTATCTCTCTGAAGTTTCAAGGTCGTGTATATAAGACAACGGCGAGGGCCGTATTACTTTACGGCAGCGAGACCTGGCCGCTCAGGGTAGAAGACGTGAACCGTCTTCAAGTTGTTGATCACCGATGTCTGGGTTCAGTCGCTCGTATCGGGTGGCACCAGTGTGTAATTGACGAAGAGGTTAGAAAGCGGGTGTTTGGTAGTGATTGTGAAACGAGTNTTAATGACGCGGGGCAGTGAAAGCCGTAAGGAAGCTGTCTTGCTGATGACGCCTTACTCTCACTTGCAGCTCGGTTGTTTGTTTGCAAGGTGTAAGCACCTTGATGTTGAATGTTTGAAAATGGACGTAGTTATTTTCAGTGGTTAGGTCCCTTCCCGTCCCCTTCTTTCTACCTTCTCTGTTCTTATATAGGGTTTGCTTTTTCTTCATGGTTGTGTATCAGTTAAGCATTAGTGTGAACCACTGATGCATTGCTGTCTATGATGATAATGCGGAACTAGATGAAGCCTGTATGTTCCGCGTGGAGCACCTTAACAAAAAAGCCAGAGCTGCACTACTCTCAGCAGACGTGGTACCAGTCTGCCTTGCAGAATAGTGTTATGTGATGTGTTTAGTTACAGACGTTTGGCAATAAACAGCATCCCAGGTCAGTCGTCTTTTTTGGTTGGAACAGTCGAGCATCCTTGTCCTTACGCCGCCGCGACTGTGCGGTGGTTTCCCGTTACCACACGACACATTTACAAGCATCTCACGAGGAAGTTTTACTTTTGGACCTGGAGTTACTTTAGGCATATCTAGAAAAACGTCATCTGTGATAAGGCTGAACAAGACGGGGAAGACGATACTCATTGTCGAAGGTTTTGGGCACGTAGCAAAAATGCCCATAATTTTGCACCTTGTCAGTCGCGTTAATAATAACTATTTACACATCATCGATGTTCAGCTTTTTTTAGCCATCCTTTAAATACTTGTGCATTGTGTTTATGTACGTAACGTGAAATACAGTGAATGTGCTGGGTCTTCTCATCAGAATGGTTACATTGAAGACACTCGGAATCGAACATGACTCCAGAGTTAATGACTGGAAATACTTCCTTACCACAAAACAAGGTGTGATATAAGGCAAATTTCCGGTGGAAGTAGAAAAAAATAGGATGACCTATTATACGAAGTTATCGAAAGCCTACTTTATAGGTCGGAGATGCATTTTGCGAACAACATGCGGTTGCGGGCAAATAGCTGGTCATCATATCGAAGATCCATTACTCTCCTGCCTCATCGCGGCTCTGTACTATTTCTTTGCCAGATCGGTTCATTGCATTTGTTAATCAAGTGAAGCGGATTATTTTGTGGCATTCTCATAGACTTCATTGCTTTCAAGGGTTGCCAGTTCGCGTCTTCTTTCCGTCCAACCGTCAACCCATCCATGGATAGCTTCATCGTTACCCTGCGTAATCGGTAGGGTAGAGGGTAGTATGACCCGATCATCATTACTTATCAGCAGTCGAGTACTACTTACGTTCTAGCAGGGACTCACTGGCTAGACTTCTCCGGCCTGCTGACACCGAGACCAAGTACAACTCTACATAGCTCACCACAACAGTTGTCTCCACCTTCCCGCTGACGTTGCAATACGACGCAGACGGAGCGATTTCCAATCTTATGAATTCTTCTGTACACGGCTCTCTTCGACCCCTGAAGGACTCTGGGTGGAGACAGCCGCTTTAAACGGTTTCTCTCTCTGTCTACCTGTCGTGAACGCCAGACACTTCTTTTTATAGTTATTCTTCGTTCGTTTCCCTCTTTTCTCTTATTGCAGGATGGTATGACATCCATCTCTTCCATCCATCCATTGTTCGGAAAGTCTTAAAATTAAGTTATTTCTCAACTCTAAATGTGTTAACATCTTACCACCTCTCGTGGTCACTCAATCTGATATAATTCGGTAGCCGTGCGGTAAAAATATCGTCCGGTTCGGCTGGCCTGGTCAATTACACGACAGGCCGTGGTTGGAATGACGGTAAAAAGGAGGCGATTTTTGTCAGACTACATTTAAGACAATCTGGGTTGTTGTTTGATACTGATGTCAGTAAGGAATACATCTACCAGTTTTCATCGACACACTACAGCGTTCAGCTTTACAGAAGGAACCTGTGAGCACCTATATGCTTTCGTATTTCCTTTATTCGTCCACATGTACATAATGATAAAATCTATTACAGTTTGTTAACAGCGAACCGTCTCTTGCGATTATTTTTTCTGTTCCTAACATCAGCACTGAGTGAAGTGGAACCACTGGTATATTTGACGCCATTTCTGGAAGTAATTCGTTCTGAGGACATCACTGGTCCCATTACTGGGCTGGCCCTAACGGCGGTGGATAAATTCCTGTCGTATGGTCTTCTCGAATTGCCCTTTTCTGAATGTGGCGATTTGCCCGCCACAGGTCCTGGATCCGTTTATTCGATCGCTGTGGCTGTGGAGGCCATTGCGGATTCGGGGACACAGGCACGGTTTGTCGGCACAGACCGTAGTTCCGATGAGGTGGGCTTGATGTGAGGAAATAACTTTTTATTGGCTTACGTTTGTGCGCCACCTATGCGGCATGTGCCAAGCACACTTGGCTTGTTTCAAAGATCATCATTCGTTGAGTTTTTATACCCCACCAAAACAGATTGCTTGCATATATTTCAGTTATCATATTAAGAACGCCAGCGTGTAACTTACTCTGGCGTGGATGACTTGCCGAGCCATCAGTTTATCATCGTGAGGTATTGGGTTATCACTCAACAATTGAACAGTGCTGAGTGGAAGTAGCTGCTGGAGATCATGATTTATGAAGTCTCTGACTGAGGATGACATGGGTGATTGGAGTTTGCCAGGTTCAGTGGCGTGAGTATTGTTGCTTAGCCGAGTTTTCTGTCAGCTGAGAACAGTTAATAAAGCGGGAAGATGAATATCACAAAGACTGTCATACAGATAAAGTCTTATTATCACTTACAGTTCGGTTGTATTTTGCAATGTGTTACCGTATTGCTGTGGTCTGTCCAGTTCCATAACATGTTCAAGGTGCTGTCCGTTGTTTTGTTTCCAAATGAGCAACGGTTGCTGGATACACGGCAGCCAGCGCCCTTCGAAGTGAGAATCATCTTGTTTATGACTTCCGTGTGAATGGTGTATTCAGTAGAGGCCGTTCACTGACGAGACAACATTCTGCCATACGGAGTTATTAGAAACTCATTTTGTTGGAGTGTAAAGACCATGTGGTCCGTATATCATGCTGATTCTTAATAAGCGTGAACCTCTGCAATCAGCGGGGACGGTAGTTTGCTCAACACAACTGGTAACATCAACCATAAGCATTGGTTGGTCGTGGGCAAACAGTTTGTCGGAGACCTTAATATTGATCTGTATTATCAATGTAGTTGATAAAAGCGGTCGACTAATGGAAAGGTAAAGACGGCGTTTGATTAAATCAGCTCTGGGAAGAGTGTTTCCCTCCTAGCATTGACGCCAAGAAATTATCCACTTGTTCGTTTTCGCCAAACATGTTGCTGAGTACTAGGCATGCTATGGCATACTAAAAGCTTCACCTGTGGCGGCTCCTTATATTTGTCGTCGCTTTTGTTTTCCGTAGTGTGCTAAATTGGACAGGTTCGAGCACATATCAACTATGCTAACTTGATTCCCCCTACATTTTTACCCTATATTCTTACATCTATACTTGTCTTAATCTTCACCGCGAAGCTTTACGCTATATATATATATATATATATATATATATATAGGTTGTCTAACCACGTTTCCTAAGTTTACAAACCACATCTGACAGATGTACCCAGTGAAGCGGCAAGGTTCTTGTGATCCGTAACTCTCACATTTTCGCCCAACCTCTGAAAATTTGGCTGAATGAAGTCCTGTGCAATGTATGTTGGGCGTTATGCGGTTTTGTTTGATCAGCTGGTCGAGTGACCGGGGTTTCTTCGAAACGCGTTATCACAATCTACTACGTTGCTCACGCGATCACTTCACTGAGTAGTGAATAGTTGGCAGAGACGATGATTGTCAACTACTGCAGGTCCGATCATGTCTTTGTCACGAGGGGACTTATTTTCGAAGTCATAGAACAGGATGTGTTTTCAGTATATCAGTATTGTCAATAGTTTGAGCTTTTTAGAATTCCGTTGGGGTTTTGACACACGGTTGTGGCACAGGTTTATACTGAAAGCGCAAATACAGCCCTAAGCATGTTCGGGACGTTGCAAATGCGACGTCAGTGGATTTAAAAGGTTTTTTCTCGTCAAACGTGTGATCTTTATTCTGGCATCACGTGCGATGGATGCCTGCACATGCTATTTCTGTTAAAGGGCTTACTATTATGTCCATCCTCATCGCTATCAACGTATTGGCACTGATGAATAGCTAGCTTTCTTACAATCATGAAGTGCAGGATAAAGTACAACCCTTATTTAGAGATGGTGACATCTTAAGCCAAACATCAGTGTCCACACTTTGTAGTCAAACAGCCGGGCTGCAACTGCCTTTCGTATGTTCTTGTTGTTCTGCTCCACTATCTTTCGTTGCTTCATTGATGACGTACCGGCAAAACCACAACAACCATTAAACCATTTGGTAGTTGTTTTCTACTTTTCTGAACGTTTGAATCCTCCATTTCGTAAATTCTCAACTGAATCCAGTACAAAAAGAACAAGCTAGGGGTGAGTTTATTACGTCACAATTAAATTTACATTCAGATTCCTTATCTTTGTGATGTGCGTATCTTTAAACAGCAGTTGAAGGACTGAACCTTCGAGACGTTCTGAGTAATTTGGGAGGCGTTCAGCAAGCATATTATGACCATCCTACGGAATTTGAAGCCTCGCCTTCCATTTCTGATTCATATCCCGCTGTTTATCTTTGCCCACGCTTATAACTGACAGCGTTCACACAACAAAATTTGCACTGCCAAGTTCTTCAAGCACATCTTGCTAAACGTCTGTAGTCAGAGACCAGGTGAGTCACGGGAACCCTAACCTGAAGGATGGATGTGACCTGTAGTTCCTAGCCTACGATTGCTTTCATCTTCCCTTGTCCAACTATGTCCCCGTACCTCGGTAGGTTTTATGTTTCTTTTATGTTAATCTTAAGCTTTCCTTTTATCGTGAAATATTTTCATAGCCTTTATCTACCAGGTGTTGCCTGTTTGATTTTCTTCTCAGGTTGTTCTCATGAAAGTCCTTCACCTTTTGCGCACCCTTTTGCTTGTGCCTGCGGGTTCTCTTGTGTCCGATCGCGTCGTCCGCGAGATTCTGCAAAGTTGTTTCCGCATATGTTTCGAACCCAAGTTGTCGGAGCTTCTGCGGCGAACGGCAGAAATGTGTTTAGCCTCCATCATTCAGTTGTTCTTCAGCCGACTTCCATCTATGCTGTGGAACGCACAAAAAACTCAGATGACGATTAATGCGGACTGCAACAATCCTGTGAGTGTTCGTTATCGTGCATCGCTATCGCTCTTAAGTTTGCTTTTATATGTGTATGTATCGACTTTCGTTAACCAGAGGTTAACTAGGTTACTGGAGAGAGAACGTTCTTTGCATGTTCGTTTCGGTCTCAATGCTGGTCAGGAAAAATTGTGTTGGCCGTTCTATAGGTTTAAGT
Organism: Paragonimus westermani; assembly: GCA_008508345.1. Classification (NCBI taxonomy): domain Eukaryota; kingdom Metazoa; phylum Platyhelminthes; class Trematoda; order Plagiorchiida; family Troglotrematidae; genus Paragonimus; species Paragonimus westermani. The sequence continues at coordinate 91,802 of QNGE01002836.1, read as the reverse complement.
AAAAAGTCAGTAGAAGTTGATGAAAGGGGACTTCAATGGATCTACTGGCTTGTAATCGTATCAGCAACGAACACTGAAACACACCGGGGCAAAGTTCCGCCAAATATGCACATCTGGTGACCCGTGGGACCGGATTAATTAATCAGGAAACTTGTAGTACCGGTTGCTGCTGGTCCAAATGACCTTGTACCAGCACCTTTCAAAGAAGGGGGAGAGGCGTTGATAGAAGCTTTGACTCATTTGTTTCAACTTGTATGGACGACGGAAACTATCCCCTCAAGTTGGGGTCACTCGATAATAGTTCCTATATTCAAGAAAGGTATAAGGGGCTCTTGTGAAAACCATAGAGAAATTAGTTTAACCCCAGTCATTTCTAGGGTTCTAGCATCCATTATACTTCGTCGAATCACTGCAGCTCGAGAGGTAAACATTAGGGAAGAACAGACATGGTTTCGCCCCGGGCGGGGATGTGTAGATCACATTTTTACTCTTCGTCAAATTCTGGAGCAGCGTCATGTGTACCACCGGCCAACAATTGTTGTGTTTCTCGACTATAAAGGTGCGTTCGATTCAGTGGATCGATCTACACTTTTAGAGTCGCTCAGACGCAGAGATGTGCCGACTAAGTACGTGAACATACTGTCGGCACTCTATTCCCATACTTCAGCTCAGGTTAGGGTTTACGGTGAACTGTCTGACAGTTTCAGCACCATGAGTGGCGTACGTCAAGGCTGTCCGCTGTCACCATTTTTGTTTAATTTCGTCATAGACGAAATAATGGAGGATTGTCTCCGGCACTCACCAGATGCCGGCGTGGACCTCCTACCTGGTGAAAGACTGACCGATCTTGATTATGCTGACGACAAGGTGTTGCTGTTTGACAACTTTCAATCGGCACAAGTAATGTTAGACGCTATTTCGCGTTCTGCAAAATACTTCGGAATGCGCTTTGCAGCCTCAAAATGCAAAGTGCTTCTGCAGGATTGCTGTGACCACGTCGATTTGATGTTGGATAATGTAGTCATGGAGGTTGTTGGCCGGTTTTCATACCTGGGAACCTGCATCAGCGTCGGCGATGGAGGTGTAGGGAAAGAAATAGAAGCGCTCAACTCTAAGAGTAGGACGGTATTTGCTAATCTGAGGCAACTCTGGCGATCGAGAGGTATCTCTCTGAAGTTTCAAGGTCGTGTATATAAGACAACGGCGAGGGCCGTATTACTTTACGGCAGCGAGACCTGGCCGCTCAGGGTAGAAGACGTGAACCGTCTTCAAGTTGTTGATCACCGATGTCTGGGTTCAGTCGCTCGTATCGGGTGGCACCAGTGTGTAATTGACGAAGAGGTTAGAAAGCGGGTGTTTGGTAGTGATTGTGAAACGAGTTTTTTTGTCCAATCTCTACGTTTGCTCAGGCTTAGATGGTGAAGTCATGTATTAAGGATGCCAGCTAGTCGTCTTCCACATCGAGCACTATTCGCTGACACTGCGACCGACTGGTGTAAGGTGCGAGTTGGACAGATAATGAACTGGCGTAGGGAAATGAAGTTGTTCACGAAGGGGTTGGCCACTGTGGGTCGTGTTCGTCTCCCGGGCTGGGGCCATGACGACTCACAGAGTCGGTGGCTGGAGACTCTAGGTGAGATGGCGGCTAATCGAGCTCAGTGGCGTGAATGTTGTCGTTGTTTGCCCGAGTTGTCTGTGAAGTGGGTGCGATTAATGACGCGGGGCAGTGAAAGCCGTAAGGAAGCTGTCTTGCTGATGACGCCTTACTCTCACTTGCAGCTCGGTTGTTTGTTTGCAAGGTGTAAGCACCTTGATGTTGAATGTTTGAAAATGGACGTAGTTATTTTCAGTGGTTAGGTCCCTTCCCGTCCCCTTCTTTCTACCTTCTCTGTTCTTATATAGGGTTTGCTTTTTCTTCATGGTTGTGTATCAGTTAAGTATTAGTGTGAACCACTGATGCATTGCTGTCTATGATGATGATGATGATGCTTTACATTACAGAATGCACGTTTGTGGCTAATGAAAGTGCATGTGATGATATGATCTCACAGTTTTCGTTTCCTGATTTATGTTTCATGTGTGTGCCGATCGGGTAAATTTTAAAACGTCCAACCAAATCAGTCGTGACTACAGAGTCGTGCGGTTGTGGTTTATACCTTAACTGTGAAGCATTTCCGTCTGCAAGGTAATCTCCCTATTCCGTAACACAATTTCAGCGAGGGGCCTCTTCTTCTCGTTCATCTTTGTTTGGTTGAAGATGTTCCAGTGGGTGACCCGAGGTGTAGAGTGTTTTGTAGGCATTAATTGCGAATTGGCCTAATTCTATTAGTCTCTGACTTTCCTGGACCCCAGGATTTTTTTAAAGGCCCGTCTCTGTACACTTTCAATAAACGTCAACTTTTCCTATGGTAAGGACGACAAGCTCGTATGTTCGTTTCCAAGTGTGGGCGGGTTGTGGTGGCGAACACAGTGACGAACAGTTTACGGCACAATGTTCTATAAATTTCTTCTAAGAGGTTCTGAGTTGTTCGCGCCTCTTTAACCACAGCTGCGCAATTTACAGAAAAAATCAAGCTGTCTTTCACTAGGATCTCTAAGTCTCATTCACTTACCGATGCGGTAGCCTTGTTTCACCAAGATAGTCAGCACAATCATTGTGACGATTTTGTGTGGGTTTACATTTGTCGACATTGAACGGCAAGCTACTTTCTATAGATCACTGGTTTGGACAGTTTAAGTCGTCTCGTAATGTTATCGCATCTTCCCGATACTCTGGAACTCACCAGGATCTCGTTTCATCGGCGTATAGCCACATCGATTATGTAGCTATGCTAGGTAGTTTAAAAGCGAAAAAGTCAACAGGAGGGGTCCTAAGGTGGTTCCTTGCGGAGCGCCGCTGTTCTTAAGGGACCATGCTATTGACTGTCCATTTACCTTGAAGTTGGACCTACGTTCAATTGGATGGTACTTCAACAATATGAGTAGGCCCTCATTGAGACCATAATTATTGAGTTTCCGTAGTAAGATAAAGTAATCAACCCTGTCAATAACTTTGGAGACATCAAGATAAACCACCTCAATCGCCAGTCCTGCTTCGGCAGCCTCCGTCCAAAGGTCGTGGGCAATCAGCATATTCTCGATTCGTGAATATCCCTTGCAGAAGTCATGCTGCTTCTTGATAAGTTCGGAGTCTGCAACCTTGACCTGGAGAGTCATCTAGCAAACTCTTCATTACGTTAGCGACGACTGATAGCAACGCTGTTTGTCGACAGTTTGTCACTTCTGAGGATGAGAGTTTTGTTTAGCTGTCTCTATGCTCTTAGTAGACGTTCCGTTGATAAAGAGCGATTGTCAAGTAATCCAATCGGCCCTGCAAATACGATGACTTAGCTTTTCAAGACGACTGGAGATATCAATTTTGGACTGGGTGATTTGTGAGTTGGTATGTTCTGTAATTTGATTCTGACTTCTGATACTTAGGTTTGGGGTAATTCCCTTATATGTTTGGGTCGACCGTGTTTTGCAATTATGCGCACTCACGCACCGTTGGCCGTTTCTGCATTTGTACCGGTAAGTCCACCATAGGTCTCAAGTAGGAAAATGCCGACCTTACCCCTTGTGTGTGTTGCGACTTTGCTGTAGAAAAACTTAGGATCCACCCACAGCTTTTGAGCAGAACCGCGTTAATAGCAGAAACCGATCCTTCCTGATAGCTGCCGTGGTACGGTGCGCCAATTAACATTAAACAAACGCAAATTCAGTTTGGTCAGGTCGCTATCTGTTACAGAATAAACATTTGAATGCAAGTAGACGTTCAGTTCTATTTCTTAGGCATCTCGGGTTTCTATCAAGTGGTGGACGCTCAACTGGAACGTCGTTATCAACGGCATCAGTGAATTCACTGGACGATGGGCTACGAATGGTGTGGTGATGGGGCTAAGTCATTCAACCCTTTTGAGTATCCTTACTTTCCACGAAATTTGCCTTGTGATAGTACCCTAGGTGCAGTTTTTGGAAATATGTTGTCTGGTTTCCCTAGATAGCTAAATTTAATTATCCCATGATCACGATGACCAAGTAGAGTTGTGAATTTTGGTTGAGATATAAATTATGTTGGACGATTAATACATCTTAAGAAGACCTGGATGAAAGTGGATGAAGACAGACCTGAATAATGCTATTGGTATTCAGTCATATCTGCAACGGAGACTGAACACATTACGTTGGACATGCACGTTTGATGATCTGTGTGAGAGGGCTGTAATGGTGGCCTAGTAACCAGTAGGGTAGGTCATCTTTCGTATATGTGCCAACCGAATAGAACTTAAACTGTCAACCGATGCGACTGTATCCACAGAATTTGTCAGTGTTCCAGTGAGAGCTGATCTTATTATTGGATCAGTTATGCCTGTTTGATGGCCTGCGAAGTTCACACTAGTTTTCGACAGTGACCTCTTAGGCGCTGATCCTTGGCCATAGGGGAGATCTGCTAGTTTGTGATTTGGTATATGAAGAGTTCTGTTGTTGACAATCAGAGCTCCTCTTAGCCTTTATGGTTGGAGGAATTTCTTACTGCCCATAGCTCATCTGGTGGTCCGCGCATGAAAACTTTTAATAAATGTCAAATTTTCTGACATTATGTCGATAGAACCGTATGTCCACAACTTCTTCAGAAGCCCGACTTAATTTATGCTTTTTTACCATGGCCTCACGGTTCATCGACAAGCTTATCGACAAGCTATGTGATACTAATGTCCTCAGGTCTCGTTCGCATACGAGTGTGATTAATTTAGTGTCGCCGCGGTGGTGTTCAACACAATTTTGATGACAAACATGCATGGTTGTACATTTTCTTCTTGAGTTTGAAGTTTACTATCAGTTATCGTGAAATCTAAAGCTGGGGCTCATATTTTATACTGTAACTTGTTTTTCTAGTCTGCTGTTAGAACCATTGTTATCTATCATGATAATTCCACCATTTATCTTCTATATAAATTTTCATGTTTTCTTTGCTATTCAGTGGGATATTTATTTGTGTTCATCTGCAAACTTCTGTTGACAGCTGGATTCTCCCATGAATGATTTGGATTGGAATGAGGCCGATTGTCCTGCACATGAAATTCGTGATCATTGTTCTGTTCATTCGCATTTCGCTGCAACCACAACAGCCCCCTCCGTCACTCATCAGGATTCTGCGTGTGTAGATTCAGTGAACGTGAAACTCCCGAAAGAGTCATTGCAACAGGCTGGTGCGTACTCACTCATGTGCTGGTTTGAAGTGTGAAATCTTGGTTCTACTTTCTCCCTGAGGTTTTTATTATCTTTACACATAATTTCCATATCTTTACGAAGAATTTTACAATTACAACTATTCGATCGTTTCGCTGCTTTCGAGATACTACTGACTTGCACAGGATTCGTAACATATCGGAACTCATGAAGAAAGAGAAGATTGTTTTCGTCAAATTGTACTCAGAATGAATTGACAGGAAACCGGTTGCTCTCTGCTCACTGCGTAATTCACATCTTTACCGTACTGTCGCCAATGTGCTTTGATCCTAATCCGTCTAGTGTTTAGGATTGTTGCCTGTTTCACATGCATGATTTGTGTTATCTGGTCGGTCCAATTAACGTCTGGTTGTTCAAATAGCTTTCGATAATTTTATGCGACCTGTAGTGTTCTAATCACATGACAGTAAACATTCTGTGGTGTAACTTCTAAAAAGCTCATTATTGGTTGTTCATAAAGGGTTGATTACAGATACAATTGTAAACGCAAAACGGCGTTGCATGGCGTTTACGTCTGCCCACGGTGTTACTCTAAAGACGATACCTTCAGATTTCACAAGTCCTTGAACAAGTAAACTGATCTATGAGGTAATGGTTCTGTCCTTGAGAAAAAGGTGTTGTAATATCGCGGGGATAAGGAGAGCTTGCCAGTCATTCTCAGTCTGCTCAACACCACCGCACAATGTTCAGCCGTAAGTTGCACGACTATTTCCAATTCGTCCAAAATGTGGAACTGCCAACTCATTTCTGAATTCAAAGTTCGAATTCCCCGTCTCCTTCACGAAGAAAGTAGTCATTTCTTTTCCCCTACCAGACAAACAATTCAGGGATGCCATTTCTATTCCTAAGCTTCTGCTAGTCCAGTGAAATTTTTAATGAAGGTATTCCTAATGAGTAGTGTCTGTCGCTGGTTCGAATCCAGCCGAAGCCCTGACTTTTCACAGTTGGGTCTCATCTGAAATTATAAATCTGCCACACTACTTATTAGTAGTACAGTTACTTTGCTCAGCATTGCCGTTGGTGGATTCCAGCCTGAACTATTTGAGAAATCCTGCCTAGGCAGTCGATGTTCTGGATCGTTTGACGGATTCCATGAGACAGTGGGACGGGTATGTAACAGAGTCCAAATGTGAAATTTCCGAACTCCTGGTGTGGCTTCGTAACTCAACTGGTAGAGCGCTTGCCGCGTTGAGGCATGCTGTGTCTGTCACTGGTTTGAATCCAGCCAAAGCCTTGACTTTTCACACTTGGGTCTCATCTGAAATTATAAATCCGCCACACTACTTATTAGTAACTGGGGTTTTCAACGTGACCTGCAGCGATGCTGCTGCCTGCCCTGTTAATATTGAAGGTAGAAATAACCCGAGGATCACATGCCAGATAGATATTGGCTTCTGTGTGAAGAAGGTCAGTTCAACATCTCAGACTTCTGTCACAGCCAAATACACCTTCCTGATGGAATGTAGAGACTTCACCTAATCAATACTCTATAGAATCTCCGCAAAGTCCCTCTTTGCGTTCAAATTAGCTGAAGGGTCATCATGGTTTTAATCAAGGAACATGACATCAACTGTAGAGAAAGTCAAAGCCAGAACTGGTAATGAGCAAGCCGACTTTTTGTGGAGCACATCGAATGAAAGCGAAGTACTGTGGTGTTCCAAAAAGCCAGTTTCTTAGATTTCATAGCATTCTTTTCGAATTTGAAAAATTGCAACCACAAAAGTGTGTAGTGATCGGCGTCACCAGGCAAAGCCGAAATAGGAACGTACGAAGTGCCTGAGGCATAACGACTTTGGGCCAACCAAGATGACGAAGGGTAGCGCGACTGTCAGGGGAGATCATAACGGTACTCAGCCCAGAGACCACAAACCACAGGCACTGAGTTTCAGCGTTTATTTGCTAAATTATCATCTTCGTTTGAACAATAGAAATGGGTTCAAAACAGCCTCATTTCCTTAGTCAGCGAAAAGTTAAATTAGCAATGAAAACCTTTTGCGTAATAAAAGTGCGAGAAATTATAGACATGAAATTTAAAAGAGATCGATCAAGTTGCGAAAAATGTAGGTTTCAGCTGGGCTAGAACTAGCTACAGAAACAGCATGTCCAGACGCAGTAAATGCTCTACAAACTGAGCTACGGAGCCACATCGGAAGGCCAGAAATTTCGTATCTGGACTGAGTTACCCGCCTAACCCAGTCACGTGAAATCCACCAACTAATCCAGGAAGCCGATTGCCGAATGGGTTTTCTTAAACAGCCCACTCTAGAATCTATCTTTGTCAATTGAACATTGAAATAGTTTCTTCCTAGCTGAGCTGGTGGGGCACTCGCTGCATCTAGGCGTGCTGTTTCTACCGTTGGTTCGGGTCTAATGAGAGCTCAGATTTTTTAAAATTGGATCAAGTCTGCTACTCTAGTTATGAGCAATATAACCTTGGAATCACGAAATATTAAAAAATAGAATAGCACCGGAGCTTTGGACTTCCCCTATGTAACCGTCTGCTGAATAACTGGTGAGCGACAGTTTTCGTTCGGTTTTAGCAGTTCATTTTGTGCCTCTACTCAGTGGGTTTTATCTTCAAATCTCGCCGAACAACTCTTTGGTGTCGAGAGTGGTGACTTCGCATTTGGCCAGTGTCGCATAGCAAATAAGGCCCATGTGAACTTGACCGTAACGATAGAGTTTCGAAATGAGTCGAACATATTCCATCTTTGTTCGAGCATTTTAACGGGGTCGGACTTGCATGTACACCAGTGAACCTTAATTCATGTTAATGCTTTATTCACACAACGGATGAAAATTCGACGTTGTCGTTTGTGTGGTTTTAAGTGGCTAATAAAGAATGTTTATTGTTGTAAGGATAGGACGAATTCCCCTATTCTTATTTTGATAAATCATTAAGACGGTGGGACGTTTCGGTGAATGTTTTGGTTTTGCCCCGTAAAATACGAGCAAGACGCAAAATAATGGACTCTTTGGACGCGGACGTACGGCAGTGAAGCGGGTTAAGCAATCACCCAGGTGTTTCCTCCTTTAGTTGAAACCGGTAGACAGCTATTTTCAGTTCGTTGGATAGTGTCAGCGTTGCGCACATCGAGGAGTCGATCTCACGACCCACATAGCTTCGTTGACCGCGACCTTGTGTTCAAGCGGATCAGTATCCGGATTACTTGTTCGTTTCAGCTTTCCATTCCGACATTCATCCGTAGGTTATGCATTCGATTCCTCGGTGTGCGTGACACTGATGGGACCTAACAATGTCCAAACAGTCCTCCGTCACTTCACTGGTGGCAAGTGGGACCAACTGTTTGTGTGAGCCTTCAGATGTATTTAGCATACAATAAGATGGTGCTGAAAAGCATAAAGGAAAACTTTGTTTACATCTCTATCGCGAGGATCTAGACGTGTCGATAAAGCATCGAATACTTATGGATAGATGGCCATGGACTGAGTTGCAGAGTTACTAGCTGTGTGTAAGATCTCTTACTTTGCATATTCAGTTTTTTCTGTTAAAGTCCACCGGTATGGATGCGAAGATACTTCCTTCAATCCCCGTTGGCATCCTCTTGATTGCACAACCTGGTAGCGATGTCCTTTTCCAGGCTGGTCTCTTTTTTCCTATTCACATGCTCGTAAGCCTGTCGATTAAATTTGGTTTGACGCTGATTTTCTACCTGGTGTTTTCTATATCTTCAGACGATCTCGCGGTATCATCACACATGAAACCAGTAAAGCTAAGTATTAATGATGTTGACGTGCGAAGTGACAATCAGGTACGTGCAATTTTTGTCATCTATCTGACATGTTTCAACTACCTTCCCAAGTTTCGTTTGCTGTATCAGAACACAGTTTGTGATCCGACTTATCACTCATTCATGCAGCTACCTAGAATAACCAGCTTATTCATTAGTTCTTTCATACGGTTCCCAAGAATGAGCACGGGTATGGGCTACTGCCAATCTTCCAGCTGACACTTTCACACATTCCATACTTAGTTGGTATCACCAATCTGTTTCAAGCGTATTATGCTGCCGTTGAGTCATTCCAGCCTTGACCAATTCTATCGTTGTGGTCCAACTCACAAGGTTGTTGCATAATGACGTTAGTTTCACATTTCACCTGATTGTTATGACTCCAGGTACGCTTGGCTTTATCAAACCGGATCACCCAACGGTACACCCATGAATCACAGACTGTTAACGTGCGCATCACTAGCTTGTGAACTTATTTTGTTTAGTTTGATGAACCTGGCTTCTGTTCCAAAGGTTCTTACTGCACTTTCTCATCCAGGTTGTTTCATTAAAAATGCTCAGATCGAATCGATCGCTTGAGCGCGTTTGTTTTTCAGGGTGAATTAATCTCTTTCTGTTTACTTCTGGTGTTCATTTTCAGTCTGCATCTTCGCCATCTGAATTTACTGCGTTTTCCGAAGGTAACTTTTTTCCCACTAGCTATGTTTCATAGTCATAGCCATAACGTCTCGCATGCAGTAACCTCATTATGTCATCCTTTAGCAGGGGTTTCATGTTTTGTTTGAGGTGGATTGCACACATTTGTGAAATCTTCTTAAGTAGAGAGTTAATAGGTTTGCCATTTGTCGTGACAACCTGTTAAAAGGGCTGAGGATTTCGAAAAGCAGCTTAACTGGAACGCATCATCTGAGGCGGCTGTGAACAACGAAGATAGCGTGTTTAGTTTCGACACTCCCGACCGATCCTCACCAGTAACGGAATTTATTTCCGGAATCCAAGTTGCTGGAATATAGTGAGGGTCTAAGCCTGATTTTTATTTTGCCAGTTCTTTTTTAATGACTGTGATAGATTCGCATCTGATTTTTCATACCCCTTCGATTTACACATACATACATACATACATACATACATACATACATACATACATA
>QNGE01002836.1:63200-78192 GCA_008508345.1 Paragonimus westermani | reverse complement strand
TTTTTTCTCTCCTGCACAGGGTTTTTTCATGGTTACGTAGCAGTGGGAACAACTGATAGATTGCTGTCTGATTGTGATGATGAATGGAGAATTGCACCATATTACTCGCCACGTCCATTTATTAACAGAGAACACGCAAGTGTAGCTACGACGCCTCAGTTTTTCATTCAGGTTGAGGACTTTGCGAACAATGATACCGGTGGCTATAAACGCTGTCAGAAGTAGCAGTGTAACGGTTAATTGTGTGCACGCTGTAAAATGTTAACTTTATGAGCTAGTTTAGTAGTTTTTCGGAATCTCCCTTGTGGAATTTACGTTGTTAGTGTACAAGTGTACGGTCGCATAAGTCTCGGTACGAACTGCTCAAGTCCCGGGCAAAGCAAATTGACATAGATCTCACAACAGACACGGATAAGTAAACAATATTCACTTAACGTCCAACAGGAAAGACGCTCGTGGACGCAAAAAGCTATCCGTCTAGACACATTCTCCTAGACCGCGGTGAAGTGGGACAACCCGAAAGCCGTATCGCATTGATCACCAGTGATAATTTAAGCTGAACCGCACCTCTAAGTACCATGATTCAAGCTGCTAATTGTTCTTACAACAATCCGCGAAGCAGCAGAGTAATAAACAAGCACAAAAGAAAGAGGAAGAAAAAACAAAAAACAACGGAGCCTCGTGCACAAAAGGGTCAGAGATTTTGTGGGTACAGGCTTGCCATTGACTGCAACACACTGTCATAGTCAGTGAGCGTCTCCAACCAGCGATGTGGACGGTCGCGAACTCCCCAACCAGATAGACGGCAACTAGTAACCGCGCTTAACGGAAAAGCCAAGACTCTCGGGGCCCGCGAACACATCGTTGCGTGACCGACTTGTGGTATCCTCCAATTAACAGAAACCACGCTGAACAATGCACAGTGCGGTGGACGTCCCGTCGGCACACGGAGTACGCGGCCCGGCCAGCGAAGATTACAAGCTCCAACTACCTCGATCGTCGGTCGCGGACTTCAACATTTCCCAAATATGCACCGACGGACTACCGCATTATTCACGAAGTCGGCCCATTTGAAACAGGATAACTGGCGGATACCGGTCGATGCCGAGGGCTGTATGCACCTTCTGCATGAATGAGCCAGATCTCCGGTCCGTAGAGAAAATCCGGGCGCGTATACACATGGCAGACCCCGCCATTAATTGACAAATGGACCTCTAAACAATGCAATAAATGACGAAGGTCCGCGGACACATTACATGTTTTCGCCGTCCTCGTGGACACTTCGGCATAGACACTACACGTTGATGAGATGACTCTCGGTGGCCTGTTCGCAATAACAAAAATGGACTCGGCACCAAGCCAATCTTGTCATTATCAACACCAAAGACGGCAATACATCAGTGGATCACACTGACGTTCAACTGTAACAAATATTGCACTCTGAAAGTGCACAGTTCACCCCCACCCTCAAGTGGCCGGTCACATCATCCAAACGGCTCATCATGGTTTGCTGCTTCCCTACAGAAGACCTAAACAAAGCAATGTCATCCACAAACTTCATATCCGTCAGCTTATAACCTGGCAAACGCTCCAGCCTGAAGTTCCCAGAACCTTCGAGTGCTCCTACCCGAATGTAATGCACCACAAAATTGGAAGGAAAAAGGGAGATTAGGTACTTCTGTCGAAGTGAAGTTGGAGTGGAAAACGTTCAAGACAGTTGTCCATAAATACGCATTCTGAACTCAGAAAGGCAAACAACCTCACTGGAGCTCCTCGGCAATAAAAGCCGCCCTGAAGAACAAGTCAAGTAACCAAACTAAAAGCATACTCCAGTTTCAAAAGCACTACGATCGCTGGATCGTTTGTCAGATGGTGAAAATATGATCGACACACCCACAACTAGATCAAAACCAGCTTGGTCTTTCCTTGTCTGAATCTTTGTTTCACATGCCATAACGTTATGAGAAACGCTAGTAGCTTAGATGTGACAGAGACAAGGCTAACAACTCTGCGGTCTTAAGCGATGTTCTGGCGACCTCTTGAGAATGGAAGCGATTGTTAATGAGCACCGATAACGAGGCACATCCTCAGCCTTTCACATGAAACGAAAGAATGTAGTAAGTTTGGAAAGCAATCTGACCACATCTTTGAAAAGAGCTGGAGAAAGAAGGTCCGGACCTGCATTTTTATTACGCCCCAATAATTTAAGCTCTAAAGCCACTTCTGTTTCCGATGGGGGATTGCCCGGAGCGTTATAACTAACCGAACAATTACTATTATCCATAGCTGAATTAGCCTGCTCAGGCTAACTGAACTGGTCCTGAAAGTGCTTGCCTACTTGCCATATCGTCCTGAGCTGTAAATTCATGAACAATCTTTTTCAAATATACTCTCATTCATACACTACTGACGGCCAGTGCAACCTGGAATCATGGAAAGCCGCATCCAACTATTCGCTGATAAAAAAACCTATTTCACTGGGTCGCACGCATAAGTCAGCCACTAGATTCCTAGACCAACTTTTCGTGAATTAGGGTCTTACTTCACGATAGTCTTCGTCGTATTCGGAGTCAGGGGGTCCGTCGACAGTTTCCCAATTGTTCCATTAAATCAACAAAAATCCGCCCTCACCGTAGGTGTGGCGCACTTCAGCTTCTTCGCAAGAAGCTCGAACAGCTTATGGAATTTCTACTCAGTGATCATTTAGAGCACTTCATTGACCTGATTTGGACAGCTTACCTATCAGCGGCGGTTGATAGAAGTTGCGTGTGCCATCGTCGTCCAAGTTTCAACTGAATATTTTGAGTACAAACGTGATCTCTGAGCAGACAATAATAAGAAGCGTGCACAAACAACGACACGGACTAAGTCAAGGTGGTTACTCTGAAATTAACAACCTTTAATGAAGTGGCGTCATCGACAGCTGACGGCGATAGGACCAATTTGCGTCCACGGTTGAGTGGCAAAAGGTGGTCTCGACGTGACGCACCGCTGTTGTCTGCATTGGAAGACGCAACTCGATACATGGAGTCAGTGAGATGTTTATACTTGTAATAACAGATCATCATTGTCAGCATGTCGCACCCGAACACGTAACAATCCAATGTTGGGGATGTCACATACCCCCAAAAAAACTGTCCACTAACTGGAGTGAGCATTTACCGTTTTTTCTTGTAAAGCCGAATTCCTTTGATGTACCAACAATTTTTCTACCTCTGGCGCCGACTCACATACTGGACGCTAATTCGCTTGTTTTTTTTTTCACCCGATGGCTTGACGAGCTATAAAAACGCAAGAGCTGCATTTTGTACTTTGACTTAGGCTTTTCGGCACTTGGACTTCGGCTTCGGTACTCGGAATTTCGGGCTGAGAAAATAAACGCTGTTTTTCGGGAGACCAGTGTTTTCCCTTCATAGTCGGCTTTGGGGGAATCAGCTCTTCGGTGTAAAACAGTGCGTACCATATCACTGCGTCGCAGGAATCCTTCCAGCTCAATTGCATCCACCCGGTCGCTCCGCGATATAACACCCAAATGGCCGCTTCTTCCCTGGATTAAGGTGGCCAAGTTGTACGCTCACGTCATCAGAAAGCACAATAATGTCCGAGTGTTAGACTGTCACACAAGACCAAAGAGAGCATTCTAGAAGGCGTTTCTGACAGAGTCTGTTGGAACATATGCAAATAGTCAAATAAACAACGCCTTTCTGGTACGCCTACCGACTCTGACCAAACTGCAAAATTCTACAGCACACAGTCGAGCAACCTCTGATCTGCCTCAGTACTCAGTGAAACATCCACTCACACCGATCACGAGATTAGGCTTCAGTGTCAACAGAGACTATGAGAAAGAACCGCTAAGTTATAGTACTACCTAAGGGAGAATTCAATAAATGGCAACGTTAGGATCGCAAAGGCGTGCTTTGAAGACACACGTGGTTCCAGAAAAGGAGTGCTCGCCAGAACATACCGCTGAAATATCTTTTGAAGAACACGGACATTCAAAGCGCTAACGGTTACCAGTTGTTTAGGTTTGAAGAGATGAAAATTACGGGCAGAGAGTAGAAAATGGTGAGTGAAGTGGCATGTCAGGGCAATAATTTCTAGTGTTTCCCCCATCGTTTGGGACGCATAAGGAATTTGGCTGGATGGAACCCACCCCAAATCTTCGACTGTCTGAACTGCGAAACAGGAGTAGTACGGCTTTCCTGAGGGACCGTACCGTGAGCCAATGATTGACCCAGTTGGCAGACGGGGCGCTGAGTAGGTGAACAAAACGGTATGTGGCAAAACCTAAACGAGAAGATTACACAAGACTCTTCAACACCACTGGCCTCCGGTGGACGAATCACAGTCTGGCAACGACGCCGTTACCTCCAGTCTGATAAAAGAAGAGAGCAAATCTTTTGTCTTCGTAATTGATCTGAGCGATGAAGACCAAATCCAGTCCCGTGTCGCTCATGGTCAACACAATCAAGCGACTTTGCGGAGTGACAGACTCATGTAAAACGTACTAACATCTATCCTACGTTGAAACTTCTCTACACATGCAATAGTTGTACCTCATCAGGTTGAAAAGTCACGATTCTATATTTCAGAAGGAAAGGTTATGCTCCCATACTAGCGTGTCACTTGGTCAATCAGCACTGGTTGGCTGGGCTACGAGTGCGTCTACTCACAGGCCTCATCGTAGTATTCCGTCAGGTTCATATTGGATACGGAGTGTAGCTTAAGCCGATCGTCATGAGGAAAATGCATAGGCGCACTTTAGAATCGGTTACTGAGACAGACTAATCCGAAAACGAATGTCGCCAATCATGTACGTATGCATGACGTTCAAAACGAGAGTGCGAAACGTTACGAAAATCATATGATAGCAAACTAAAAAGACCACGGGAAAAACAGTAATTCAAAAGAGCTTACAGTCGGGTGGTAGCGATGTGCCATTTGCGTTTGAACCATAACAGCCAAACAACAGAGGAGAGTTCGAAGACTTGATAGACGTGATGGATTGTGCTTGTTGCATCGACGAGTGCATCATAGTTGAGGTTTCAAGGGTATCAGGTGTATAAGAAGCTGGGGGCTGAGGTGGAGAGCACATGGTCGTGCCGGGAAGTTGAACTGACGCGAGACTTGTGTTGCTACAGACAACCATTTCCGATGGCATCATGAAGTTCGCTTGTGATACGACCGAAGCATTTGTGACAATACCGTTTGGCAGACCAGGCGGGGTGAAGCGAGCTGCCAGAGTTCTCGAAGGCAACATGTTAGGCGACGGACATGTAGAAAAGCCGCTAAGATGAGGACCACCGTCTAGGAGGGAAGAGGCGCTATTCGAACGAACCGGGATATGCATGGAATCGATTGGACCGGGTTGCATTGCGGATTGGTAGGGATCTGGTGGACGAGAAATGAGTAATAGGTGATGTACCACGTTACAAGTGTGGAAGCATAGCGGCCTATGAGAACCCAGAACCGCATCAAGAGTAACAAAATGACTGCGGCATCCGCGCCTACCGTTGCCGCACGTCACCTGTCTACCTGTGCACGCGTGTGTCCCTATCCAACTCTCACCGCGGCCCCGAACGATCCAATCGTGTTACCCACACGATCGATTGAGTGACTGCTTGTCTTATCCATGTCTCATCATTATTATGATGTCATTCACTCGTGTTCGTTAAAGCTACGCCCTATTGCCGTCACGTGTTCTCATCCTACTCTGGGCCGACTGACTACGTGTCAGGGCTCGCAGTTTAACATGGTTCTAAATTGTAACATTTGGCTAACGGGAATTAAACAGTTTATCCGAAAGCCATGAATACTTCATCCATACCCCCAGATTACTTTTGGAAGGATGATGGTTCAAAACCGTCATTATCAGTGTGCACGCGCTGGAAACGATCGTTCGAGGATTATCTGGAACTACTCATAGCATTAAATCCCAACATTCACCTCAGGGAATCACAAAAAAATAAATTACCCAGACAAAATCTGGGATCTAAGAGCCAACGTCATTTCGACGCAATTCGTGGGTATGACAACGTCCTTGCCAGATGCCCTGAAGACACTAGATGATTTATGGGAGTTACGCCAACACGTGTTCACAGCCCGCATGAATCTTCACCAACTTCGTCAACGTTCGGGGGGAAAATGTTAACGATTTTATCGCACGTATCCAGCAAGTTATTCCTGATTGTCGTTATAATGAAGTTGTACCCACAAAATTTGAAGAAGCTATGGCGAATCAATGTTTACTAGAGGGAGTTTAAGACACGAAAACCAGAGAGCGACTGTTGTCCAAAGAAGAGTCAAAACTAACTTGGGATCGGGCATGTTCGATTGCGAGGCAACGAGAGAACATAGCAGAACAGCTCACCTTATACCAGCCGTCTTCGGCCCCAGATAGTGTACAATTGATTGCACGGCATACGCCTCCGCTCAAGTGCAATAAGAATCATATTCGTACATTTACGTGCTATCGTTACAGTGATAAGCATAAAGCTGTCATGGATTGCCATCACAAACAGTCGACGTGCCACAGTTGTGGGAAAATTGGCCACATTGCACGCGTATGCCGTTGGAAACAAGCGCAGTTTTCCGATTTCCGCTCTAAGACTCGAGCTGTATGACCGATTGAAGATCGTGAAGAAGCCATTTCCTGCGTAATTCCACATACCTCGGCCACGTTTTCTGCGGGATTACCCCCTTATACAGTAGATTTGAATGTGGAAGGCCACAACATTTGCCTGGAGATCGACACGAGCTTCCGTGACACTTATTAACAGGCACATACTGCCAAAATCACTTTCGTTTGACCCAGCTGCTGCCACATTGCGATCCTATGCAGGAGAAACGATCGATGTTGTGGGTACGTGCAATGTGGAGGTGAAACACGGAACAAAAACACTCAATTTACCTGCATACATCGAAAATAACGAGAGCCCAAATTGGCTTAAACTCATGCCATATCTACTGCTGTCTGTCAGACGAGTGGATAGTCACAACAATACTGCATAAATTCCCGTATGTATTCGACGAAAAGGATTTTCAGACCACTATTGTAATGGAGCAGGATACCCCCTGTTAAATTTTATAGAGCTCGTACACTGGCATTCTCTATCCGCCCAAAAGTCGAGGCTGAACTTGAACGTCTGCAGAAACAGAGAATAATCACTCCTGTCCGACATTCAACGTGGAGTGTCCCTATTGTGCCAGTGCAGAAAACAGATGGTTCCGTTCGAATATGCGGAGATTACTAATTGAGAGTGAACCAGGCCGCTACCATGGAACATTATCCCATTCCAAAAATATAGGACCTGTACCCTACACTGTGCCGTGGTGAGTTTTCCTAACTGGACTTGAGTCATGCATATTCACAAATCGAACTTGATCAGGAGTCAGGGAAATTTACAACAATCAATACACACGAGATTATTTCAGTATAATCGCTTGCCGTTCGGCATCCATTCTTCTCTGGCAATTTTCCAACTCATTATTGACAACCTAATGAAAGATATTCCCGACGTATGTGCTTACTTAGGTGACATTCGTTTCCGGACGTTGGGATGAGGAACATTTGGAAGCACTTGAGTTGGTGTTACAGCGTTTACAGAAAAACGGCCTGAAGTTAAAAAGAGAAAAATGTGCATTCCTAGCTGATGATGTTCAATATCTCGGTTTTCGGTTGGACAAGTATGGATTACATCTAATACTTTGGAGGCCCCAGTTCCCCGAAACGTGAGTGAGTTACAATCCTTCATTGATATGCTTACTCATTACAGTCGTTTCGTTCCAAAAATATCAACTGTCCTGGCACCCTTATATAATCTATTGAGAAAAGAAGTTCGATGGCACTGGGCATTTAAGGAACAATTGGCATTTGACACTATAAAGAAGGAGATGAGCCAATATAACTTACTGGTTCATTACGACCCAGATAAGCCCTTAACTATTCGTTGTGACGCCTCTTTATGGGGTGTCGGAACTGTACTAAGTCACAGGATGGAGAATTCATCTGAGAAGCCAATGGCGCTTGCTTCTCGCAGTTTAGCCCCAGCTGAAAAGAACTACGCACAGTTAGACAAAGAGGCTCTAGCTGTAATCTTTGCAGTGAAAAAGTTTCACCAATATATATGGGGAAGAACGTTCGATATATACACGGACCATAAGCCTCTGGTGTCTCTCCTAGCAGAAACGAAAGGAATCAATCAGATGGCGTCGCCGCGAGTGCAGCGCCGGTCGCCTCTTCTGTCGGATTATAATTACAAGATTTCCCATATTCCGGGTAAATCAAATCAGGTAGCGGGTGCTCTCAGTCGGATGCCCTTGAGCGAGACCTCGGAAAATCCGTGGAGGCCTACCGAACTAATTCATTTGATGCAGTACCTGAACAAGCATCCTGTATCCAGTAAAGAGATCAGTCGAGGAACAGAACAGGATTTCCTTTTGTCCAAAGGAAATCTACTTTGATAGAGATCTGCACTTTATCTTTGCTCGATAGCTCCGTTGTTTATCACACTGTTCCATTATTTTGGTCTCCAATCCGGAGATGTGGTAGTATTCGCGCGAAATCCGCGTGATTCTGCATCAGAAACCTGGAACCTGAAACCACAGTTCCGGTGCCTTGTGCTTCAGTCAGAATAGCACATCAAACGTAAATCACCAGGTTTGACGGTTCCGTCTGTTCGTAACAATATGTAACCAAAAGAGTCAAATTACCAGAGCCTACCTCGGGAAGACGGTGTAGTGGCCCCCGAAACAGATGACTTTGATGGTAAGGACATATACTGTGGTGACACCATCACATGGGCATTGTGAGGTCCAAACCGACCAGATGAGACGGACTGCTGCCCAGGAATCATGGAAACCGGCATACCCGATGGATGAGGCGACATGGACGGAAGGCTGTTTGGCATATGCTCGTTTGGTCCCATGCCAAGGTGCGAATTTGGGCCGCCAGATGACAGAGAGCCACGAAACGGAATGTTCGACAAACCAGGCTGTCCTGGGTTCATCGAAATGCTGACATGACCAATAGGCGATGAAATCATGCCTGGAGGATGCTCGCCGGAACACGAGAAGCTTGGATGCATATGAGGACTGGATGATACGGAACTAACGTTGGCTTCATACTGAGTGTTTTCCAATCGGGTAATTAAACGTTCGTCTTCATCACCGAAATCCCCACCCATTAAGGTTGGTTCTCCAACAATCATCACATCCTGAAAATTAAAAGAACGAGGCAACTTAAGGTGACAGTGAAACTCATATGACAACATGAAAATCTCACCAGAATGTAGAGCGATTTTCTTAGCATGGATAAACAAGAAGGGTTGAAACGTCACACTATTGTCCAGAGAAAAAAAGACTTGTTCACGATGCTACATGAAAGAGACGTTTTCGAACAAGTTGGATAGGCAGAAAGGTCAGATAGTAGGAACAATATTGAATATTTTAAAGTTCGATTGGTTTAGCTTGCGCATTCCAGATGCAGGGAAGAGGGATGAATTTTTATACACCCGAGTAGCGATGATCTCGACAATCATTAAATACTTATCCGTTTTACAAGCTGGAACACAAAAACCATCAACTCCGTTTAGAAAGAACGAACAAGAAAAAAAGTGGGCGAGCATAAAACACGACCATCGACGGAAATGACAGCCAACGTAGTGATGGTAGGCCGCTTCTAAGAATAGCAAGCAAACAAATTCAGACATATACTTCGTGATGAAGTCAGAAATAGTCAGCTTTCGCCAATAGGCAAGAAGATCCCAGAAAACAGATGCAAAGAATTGGAACTATTCGTAAAAAGTGAACGCATTTCATAATTAATTTATTCTGAAGGGGATTGCCGGGGAAATAATACGTAGCGACAGTGAACGATTCTCCACTGGGGTCAGCGGTGCATTCGGCGAGCTGTATCATGAGTCGAGCGTTTCTGACGCCGTGACAGGACCAAAATACTACCGACAGTGCCAGCAATCGGTCCAGTAGACTAATACAGAACGATGGATTATCAAATTGAAGCCCCTTTCTCACAAGAATACAAATGTAGACATGAGGTTACAGTTTGAACAATGATCCACCTAGAGCCAGTCGATAGTACGGTCATCGTGACAGTGACCAGGAGTATATCGGAAAAGTTTTACTGAAAAAGTGACGAAAACCTGATTAGAAAAGATCAGACGGAAGAGTTGCCAACGGTGTAAAAGCAAGCACGCCGTTAACCGTGACTCACTGACATTTCGGATAGTGAGTTTAACTAGCGATGTAAACGAACACGGAGCCCTAACCTGATGAAGGACACCTATCAATTTTATCAAAAGGAAAAAAGATAATTGTGATAAAATTGACCGCGCGCTTTGTCAAACTAAGAATGAGTGTTGTAGACCCTTGACTCGATACGCTGGTTCGTCCACCGTACAATAAGACGATTGATAGGAAATCGGATTCTTTTCCTTGATATAATTAACACGACAAATCTTGGCCCCGAAAATAACGCGGCGGTCTCCATTAATTGAGCCCAAGATAAACCAAAAGACGGGTGCAAAAAGCAACTTTGTTTTGCTCCGACAACGTGTGACAATGAGGAAATTGCATGGTATTTATGGGGTGCATAGTGACCTACCAACATTCTCGAACCAGAAAACCGAAGGACAGACATCAAAAAAGTAGCTAAGGTCACTAAACCACCAATGAGCAGAGCGGAATAGAGGCCTAACAGGTAAAAAAGAGGTGAAGATCACCCGTTAAATGTTCACGACATTTCCGCTTACTATGATTGGATAGGATAGTTTTATCGGGGAAGGAGGCGGTTTTGGACGGGGAAAAATGGGTTATTCTAACAGAAAGGTATGTCGACAAGGACCTAGGCTCGTAACTCGAAGGATTGCCGATTCCAATTCTGTTCAAACTAACTCTGCCTGTTAAGCTCGAACAAGAACGAAATCAGTCGTGCAGCGTCGGTTTGAGTGGCACTCTGTTTGGTATTATAAACTTGCTTCTGTTCTGGGATAAAAGTGACGGATAGATGAACGCTGGATTGATGTAAAAATCGCGAGGGGCAATCAGTCTTCATTCGCACCTCAACGGGTAACCACGTGACGCTTCAATTCAGGAAGAATTCAAGCAGCAAGTTGCTACGAGTGCCTGAAAAGTATAAACTCAAAGAGGCTTAGCTGGCCACCGTTGCCGAAGCCATCAGTATTCGATTGCGCAACCCTGACCTCTGTGCTCAGAAGTTCGTGCGGACACTTAACCTCCTATGGCGCACAATCAATCAAGCCCACGATTTGGAACAGCGCGTAACTGATAACAAGCACGTTGTCCTTAACCTATATTGACCGTTTATCTGACTCACACTAGTCAGTGTTTTCATATTTACTGTGTTGTAATTAGCCTGATGATCAAACACAGAAAACAAGTCTTGTTCGATACTATATCGTTCTCACGACTTTGGGAATAGTAAACAAACCCCAAAGTTTACATTGTACGCGGACTTAGTTCAAATTAAGTGAACTAAGACTGCTCTCTTCGGATATGCAGCCCCAGGAACGTCTAGTCATATGAAACATAATTATACTTTCCTCCGCACAACCTCGCCGGTCATCTGAAAGCCACAGTTTATCAAGTCACGTTCAGCTTGCGACGATCCAGTGGCAATTACGTCAAACAAGCAGCAGGCTGCGAGCTCTAGTCCAGGTCATAAAAAATCGAATATGAACTTGAATAATTAACATTTGGTGCAGACATAGGCCATGATAAAATCTAAAAAACCGGAAGTCCAAGGATATGCACTACTGATGAGCTCTAATGAGAGCGAAACTCGAGTCTAGTGCTTCTTTTCGAAAGAGGCTGGCTGGCTTGAAAGTCTATCTGAACGCGAAGGCTGCGATCAAATGTGAGTGACGGTCAATTTGAAAACATTCATTTAGTTCAAAGCCTGCAATACTTTATTTTAGTAATCTGAATAGTTATTTGCCCCACCTGCAGTTAGGCAGAATGTACAAATTATTTCAATCTGCTAGAAAATAAAACCATCCTCGTTTACAATCGGTCATTGCAAGGGAAAATAGCACAGCTGGCGAAGACATTTGGGGGGAAATCGCTGTGGAAGCTACGAGTGGCTACTTGTGATTGACGGGTTTTTTTCGAAACATCACCTTTTGTCTATCCTTTGAACCTCTATAAACAGGAGCTACGTCAACCGTACTGTGATGAGTTTCAAACGACGGATGTCCTTAAACCTCGGGTCGCATTGCTTGCCTAGGACGACTAACAGGAAGATTAATTGTGCCGGACTACTTGTATAAAGTGAGTAATGTGAATTATAACAGTGAAATTGCCGGACTCGAGCACAGCAGGGCAGCCCAAGTCAAACCTAAGGGCTTGGGGTTAGCATTGATAATACTGAGACACGCGCTCCAGGCAATGCAAAATTACAACAAAACAGCAAGCAACGTGGGAGAATGAAAGTACTTACACCCGGCTGAGCTATGTGGTGAGAAGGTATTGACACAGGTGACTGTTTGCGTTTTGACGCCCGGCCAGTACTGATGCCACTATTGTTGTTATTGTTGGTATTCGGACCTTCGTTAGCAGCTGCGCTGCCTTTTCTTTTCCGCCGTTTGCTGGGCTGACGTGTTGCTTCTAGCAAAAGGAAAAAATTCGTACAGGAAGGACTGAAAATCATTAGGTCAGTGGTATGAATGGGTCATTTCAATAACAGACGTCGATATCACAAGCTCGACTGAAACAGGCCTCATAATTCCGGCGAGATAATTTAAGAGGCATTGAAGAAGTCAACANCATACATACATACATACATACATACATACATACATACATACATACGTACATACTGTTATTGTGTTGACCACGGACAAACCACAAGAGGTGTTCCATGCCAGTAGGCCACGTAACCTGGCTGATGGAATCCATTTGTTTATACTCGAACTTGTTGGTTCGCGTATTTGCTCTTGACCCTTTTGTATTACTGCGTTGACCTTCCAAGTTTACCAACAAAATCGTTTTTTTCTCTGTAAAATTCTCTTTCAGAATCAGTCCCAAACACTGTTCCTCCTCAACCCCAGCCCTACGGCTTGCCTGCTGTGCACGACCTACTTCACTATCTTGTGAGTTTGCTCACTCCGGAGCATAACTCGGATGCCATCATTACGGTCTCCCTGGGCTTGGTCACTATTGCTCTTGAGACGGGAGCAGATGCAATTGCTCATTGTCCCAGTTTGTTGCAGTTAATTCGAAGCGATTTGACGAAGTATTTACTTTTGGTATGTCGTTCCCTCAACTAGGTGTTGAGTTTTCATACATGATTGTTCATTTAAAAGAGCTGCGATCGATCTCCTTTTGTTTATGCTCCTGGTTTCCTGGGAATATGCGACCGATTTGATAGACTCATCCGCTAGCTGACGTTTCTTCGTTCGATACTGAAGTGCGTGTTGATCGTCGGCTGTTGCGTGTTTTGCTTCAGCTAGCTCTGCTCATGTATGCTAAAATACACTGATCGTTTCGGTGAAACGATGCAATTTAACCGGACTTTTTCGGATCTATTTTCGTGAACAACTCTACTTCTTATCGTAACACGAAATTTGAAAACACGCATCAACGGGTTCACTTTTTGGCATTCACTTTTCACTTATGGAAGCACTCACTTACACCGTATGCAATTCTCACTTGACCTTTATTCCAGCTACTCTATTCTGATCGGGTATGGCAGTTCGCCGCCACGCTACGCGTTTGTTTCATGCTGTTCGAGTCAATGCGGAAGCACCTGAAGCTCCAAATGGAAGTGAGTTAAGAACTTTCTCTAATAGGTATACTGCAACGGCGAAGCTCTGCGTGTTTTCAGATTCTCATGTTCCAAATCCACAGGACAGAGTATCACTCAGACAGTCAAACTGGGCCAGCCGATTGCAGTACATGACACCTGCCAATGGTTTTCATCGAAATGTGTGCATGTTTGTCCCTTTTCGCCGTCTTGGATTACCTAGATGCATTTGTGCACCATTTTTTGAAATCGTATACCAACGTAGGCCGAATTACTCACACGTGTTCGACAGCACCCTCTCCTGGATTAGCCTGTCACGATGACGAAAGTCATGAGACACCCGCACGTTGACATCACCACAGGCTATTTGTGCTGTAAAACGTGTGGTTCCACTCACGTACTCTGTAATCAAAGCAAACCCGAATGAATAGAACCGGGAGGCATATGAGTAGAGGCTATTGTAGCTCGGCTACCCAGTACTGGTTAGCCGGATAGCATGGTGGTATGAAAATGAAGGGCTTTTCTCTAAGAAACAAATATATAATGATGGTAGTACTATAAATCCTAAGTTTGGAAGAAAGGTGGAAAATAAAGCATGAAGAGTTTCATCACAGAGATATGTATTAGTGCACTACATATAGAGTGAAGAAGAAGAAATATTTCGACCGAAAACCAACCAAAACGTTCAGCATACTAAAGTAAGCAACAGATAACAGACCACCATGGTCCAGTTTTCTGAAATGAGAGCAAGTGGTTTATCAGGTGGTAGAAAGATGCAAAGATACATTCACCTAATCAGGTGAGCCCACTTGTGTCCAATGCACTGGCCGTCTGTGCGTTGACGGTTCGCTGTGAGTACGCGGATGATCTACCGATTCAAGACCATTAACACATTCGCGGCTGCATGCGTCAGCGCCATATGGCTACGCCATCAAGACCTGTGGCATCTAAAGTTCTTTCGCGTATCGCGCACATGAATTCGCAGCCACGCAGCTGCCGCTCACTGAATCGTCAGACACTTTCAAATCACACTTTTCTAGATGGTCACGGTGAGACTGGACCTTGACGTGGTGTGACGGCTTGCGCATCTCTATGACCTTTTGGGCTAAACTGGACAGAGTTACTCATACCAGGCAGGCCAACAGGTAGAGATCTGACAAACTACAGTCTCCTGGTCCTCCAGGTTGGGGGTTGGAAGATGGTTGGCAT
>QNGE01002836.1:38101-49624 GCA_008508345.1 Paragonimus westermani | reverse complement strand
TGTTGGCCTTGACCGTATTCCAACATCGTGTCGAGATGTTCCTCTAAATGTTGGAAAAACTACGCCTCCGATCTGGCCGTCTGTCGTATTTCGCCTGCCCTGCCTCGCCCGTTGGTCCGATCCAGTCGAGCGATGACTCATCCGGTCGCGCACGTTGTTCTTGATTCGATCGCGGCAGGTTTTCGAACGTACCTCCCCCACGTTGAGGCATTCGGCCGAGCGTTCGAAAACTCGCACCTCCGACCTGACAATCCACCACAAACGGGCCTTATTGCTGACAACTACCGTTTCTGTTTAAATGCCATGCTGACCATTTGTAGCCATTGGTTTGCTATGGGAGGCTTTTCATCAAACTTTCATATAGTTTTTTGTTATTCTCTAGATGACTGATCGAAAGTGCCAGCTAATTCTGCCGTCCTTTTCAGCCATCAGGCAACAATTCTGTTTATTTACTTTCAGGTAACACGGCGGGCACTGATGTTTGGACTTATTTAGTCCGCAGTTGGCTGTGATGTCGCCTGCTCCCGCCTACCACAAGTACTCAGTGTAAATTTTGAAAATGTGATCACAACTGAGTGGTCCAGACCTTGGTATAAACGGTATTAGGGGGTTATGGTTGTCTAGGACATTCGTTTAGACTGTTGACCACTCGCGTCTTTTTATTGCACTCTATAAAGCTTTCAACCCTCCAATCTCTTGTAATCAGGCAGTTTTTAGTATATTTTTGGTTTATCATAACGATTCCCACCGCATGTGTTCTGCCTGGTCCTGTCTAGCCTCTGGTACTGTGATTACATTCCTCCATACTCTTAGTTTGTGATATCCTGATATCACTTTTGTATGTCTCGATCTTTTTCACTGTTTCCATGACTCGATGTCAGCTTCATTTGACCTAAAAAGTTTTTTGCTTCTACTCCGTATCTCCAGAGTAGTTAAAACTGAACCCATTATACTAGCGCAGAGTTAAAAAGTGGAAACAGCTACATCACAGTGCACTCTCAACATTGCGAGTAACTACATTAGCAAATCGAACTACAAGGGTACGAATATTTTGCACACATGGCCATAAATATTTTAAGTGAGCGTCCGCTCACCTTACCCAGTTGGTACACCTGTTAGGGTAGACTCACCGTGTTTGGGTTCTAGTTCAATGTATCTGTTTCCGGTCTCTGTTTCATTGCGCCAGTGTCAACCACATATTTTGGACGACTCTGGAGACTGGTAGTGTAACACTAGGGAAACCCTTTGTAGCACGAAGCTACACGTGAATAATGCCATTGGGACAGGCATCAGTGATATCCAGGTATCTTAAAGTGAGAAGAGTGTAGATATCACCGGACGCTATGATATGGGCGCTTTAGACTCATTTTTCATCTCTAATTTAATAATCCTTCTGTTCATATTTATAAGCAGACAGTCAAATGTTATTTCCTGTCTCTGTTTTACGCAAGTCGAGCTGTACGTTCCTGGGGCTGATTTGGACCATTGGTTCAAAAATGGTCTTTCTTAGACGGCTCTGCGTCAATTTTGAAGCTTAGTATTATCGACACGTTGTGTTTTTAGTTATGGACTTAATTTAAATCATGGGACATTAGTTTCGAAGCTTTTGGTTTCTCGTGATTCTTTCGCCTACTAGGTTGTTTTTGTTCAAACATCTGAACGGTTTGCATTGACGTCATATGTAAACTTATACATATGGCGTACGGGCCATTTGGAGGCTCTTGAAGCGTTCGTTGTTGATCATTTACTATTTTCCACTTCATGCGGTAGCTCAGTAACAAACACCATTCCCCACCCTTCGCATGATTGCGGACCTGAGGCCGGTCATCGCGACTGTTTCTCTGCAGGTTATTACGAATCACACATGTGCCACACGGCAGCGACTATCTTGTAACGACTGAAGTGGATAAATAACTTCATCGCGCTATTTCTCTCTATGACTGAGGGAGTGTATTGTTGACCTAAAATTTTCGTGCTATGAACAGCAACTCATATCTCCGATCTCATGCGAGTGAATTACCGATTTACTGCTCTGTGAACGCCCATTCTGCGGAGCTATTCTGTATTGCCTCAAAATGCAAAAGTGATTCTGCACGATTGCTGTGATCACGTAGATTTGATGTTAGATAATGTAGTCATGGAGGTTNATGGAGGTTGTTGACCGGTTTGTATACCTGGGAAGCTGCATCAGCAGCGGTGGAGGTGTAGGGAAAGAAATAGAAGCGCTCAACTCTAAGAGTAGGACGGTATTTGCTAATCTGAGGCAACTCTGGCGATCGAGAGGTATCTCTCTGAAGTTTCAAGGTCGTGTATATAAGACAACGGCGAGGGCCGTATTACTTTACGGCAGCGAGACCTGGCCGCTCAGGGTAGAAGACGTGAACCGTCTTCAAGTTGTTGATCACCGATGTCTGGGTTCAGTCGCTCGTATCGGGTGGCACCAGTGTGTAATTGACGAAGAGGTTAGAAAGCGGGTGTTTGGTAGTGATTGTGAAACGAGTTTTTTTGTCCAATCTCTACGTTTGCACAGGCTTAGATGGTGAATTCATGTATTAAGGATGCCAGCTAGTCGTCTTCCACATCGAGCACTATTCGCTGACACTGCGACCGACTGGTGTAAGGTGCGAGTTGGACAGATAATGAACTGGCGTAGGGAAATGAAGTTGTTCACGAAGGGGTTGGCCACTGTGGGTCGTGTTCGTCTCCCGGGCTGGGGCCATGACGACTCACAGAGTCGGTGGCTGGAGACTCTAGGTGAGATGGCGGCTAATCGAGCTCAGTGGCGTGAATGTTGTCGTTGTTTGCCCGAGTTGTCTGTGAAGTGGGTGCGATTAATGACGCGGGGCAGTGAAAGCCGTAAGGAAGCTGTCTTGCTGATGACGCCTTACTCTCACTTGCAGCTCGGTTGTTTGTTTGCAAGGTGTAAGCACCTTGATGTTGAATGTTTGAAAATGGACGTAGTTATTTTCAGTGGTTAGGTCCCTTCCCGTCCCCTTCTTTCTACCTTCTCTGTTCTTATATAGGGTTTGCTTTTTCTTCATGGTTGTGTATCAGTTAAGCATTAGTGTGAACCACTGATGTATTGCTGTCCATCATGAGGATTCTATGGAACAAATTAGGTCACATCCAATTTTCTGCTACTTGATCTCATGTTTCGTCCATCTTAATCTCATCCATTCTAATTCTGTAGACAGTTCAATTTCGTCGGTGTGCCCATAGACGAAGCCTTACGCGTTTATCTGGAGGCATTCCGGTTACCTGGTGAAGCACCGCTAATCCAGCGTATCATGGAACACTTCGCCGAGCATTGGTTTTCGGCCAATGACGCCCCGTTTGCTGACGTAGATGCGGCTTTCACTCTGGCTTACGCCATACTTATGTTAAACACGGACCAGCATAATCCAAACTCGAAGAAACAGAATGCTCCAATGACTGTGACAGATTTCAAGAAAAATCTCAGTGGTGAGTTTACTACGCATTCGTTCTTAAAGTCCCTTTTTCCTCTTTTACTCAATGTTTGACACATTTAATTTTCGTTTCCGCTCTGCAGGTATGAATGGGACTGGGGATTATGATTCAAAACTACTAGAGGCCGTGTTCACGAACATTCAGAAGTATGAGATCGTTATGCCAAGCGAGCAAGCTGGTTTGGTACGGGAGAATTATTTGTGGAAGGTAAGTCAGATGTACTGTGTACGATTTCTTCGGACAACCAGATTTCGAGCAAGAATTTGTGCATGGTGAACACTTTTGAGACTCGGTGGATGGTGGGTAATCTTTTGCTATCATTTACCGCTTTCTGCCTTTGGTGGGGTTGTAGTATAACATCGCAACGTTTCGGGACATGATTACCGATAGTTCGCTGTGTGCTGTTGTGTTCAGTCTAATCCACATGGGGGCTTGTGTAATCATTCGTGATAATTTGGCAAGCAGTCCCGTCTTCTATGTTTCCGATAGATCATACACTTGTTTGAATTCATTTTTCATCGTTTTCTAGTAGTGACCTTAGCAATGCGATTCAACGATTTCTTGCATAACCATATTCCCTTTTGGGGTTATTGTAAAATCCGTTGAAATAGAGATGAAATCTTTAGTTTTCATGTTCGAGTTCTTTTTATGTAATGGTGTGCGCACGGTAGGATAGAAACTGACGAGCAGGGCGGTCTGCATTGTTCAGCCCGCATGAATCAGACGTGAATTGTGTGACGTGCAGTAACCTTGTGTATACTGTGCGTTTACGAACGTTTTCCGGCGTTTGCCACTGAACTCCTGCAGCTCGCATTGTATATGTGGGGGAGACAGGCAAACAGCTGTGCACACGCGTGCATGAACACAAATTAGCAATGCGACGAGCCAACCCTAGATCACAACTGTGGCACCACTGTGCGGACACAGGTCACGAGGTCAACATAGACCATGCAAAAGTGGTCGCGCGAGCGAAAATGAAAGGGGAACGACTTGTACTCGAAGCTCTCTATTCGCGGAATTCGTTCAATCGACACGTTGACATAGACAGCCACTACGTCAGCATTGTTGACGGTGAAACAAACAGGCGGACACGGTGAGCGGTTGAACAACCTCACTCCGACACATTTATTTGTTTGATAACGGATCCTAGTGTGGATTTGAAACGTCACAATAAATCGTTCACCACTCAGTGTCTACCCTCTTTTTTGATTAATTTAAATATGCTACCTGAGCTGCAGACATTCTCGTTGATTAACCATATATGATTAACCAGATATATATATATATATATATATATATATATATATATATATATACAAACATATATATATATATATATGCCGAACTGTGGTTGAACCCTACGGCTGCGGGGTTTTAGTGACGACCTTCGCTAGAATCGTGATTCAGGTTCAGCATGCTTCAGGCCGCATCGGACAATCGTGTGTAACAGGCGTCCGCATAGCAAAGCGATTCGAATTGTACTTCCAAATTTGTATTCATTGAGATTGTGCGCAGATCGCAGTCGTCCACTTGGCTGCTGGTGCACTTTCTGCTTTGCTATTCATGTTATCGTCGTACATGCTTTACTTAGTTTTGTTTGTGCTATTTCTTTGTCTTATATGGAAGCGGGTGGTTGTGTTCTGTTCGGTAGTGAGGTGCATTTCCTAACGAAACTATTCGTGCAACACCGTTCCATCCACGGTCGAGGTTATCATCATCTTCGAGATTGTGCATGCAGATAGGTAGAACCGAACGTCAGCTGTTTGAGGTGAAGTTGGAGTAGTTCGGTTCACTTTCTCTGAGCAAGACCCAGTGTTAGGTCAGTGATTCTGCATTATTCCAATCAGTCAATCAGATTGCAGGCGTGCGACCAGATGCATGCACATTTCAACTCTATCTGAACCCTATTTCCTCTTTTGTCACTTGACGCTCCTATACATTGATTCGTTCTAACGCCGTGACTGACATGTATGGTCGTTTCCTGATTCAATTTCTGTTCCGAATACCTTGTGTAGAACTTACTTGCCATACATATTCAGAACCTTTGTAGTTCAGTTGTAATTCGCACTGGCTTAATGCTGGTGCCGAGTCGTCGCCTTCTCGGGTTATGAATCAAGCCATGTGATCAAGTGCAAGGCTAATTTACTGGCGAGTATACATGGGCGTATTTTCTTACTGCGAAGGTGCTAAACTATTTTACCCTATGAAGCCTATCGTTAGCTTATTGTGGGTGCATATTGGGATTGCCGTAGTTTGCACGCGAACTGCGTAAATGTGTTTTCTAGTATTTTGGAATCTAAAATTCACTTAACTTAGTGTCATTACATTTTGATTTGCTTGACAGCAGTTTCACATGGAAAACCGTTTGTTTGTAGACGCCTTACTCTGACCGTTTATCGCATCAGCAGTGGTAAAGGACATTGCTTCTCTTTATCACAGTGTCTCCTGCGTCGGGCGTCCACAAAACATGCTCGGTTTGTGCATGCACAAACAGGATCATTTGATGCCAATTTATTCGATCTCATTTGGGGTCCTACTGTATCAGCACTATCGTTTATCTTTGACAAAACGATCGACCCTGCCGTCCAAAATAAAGCGGTGCATGGCTTTATTCGTTGTGCAGCTATTGCTGCACATTATGGAATGAGCGATGTGTTAGACAATCTAGTCATATCGCTGTGCAAATTTACCACACTTTTAACTACGTCAGAAGTGAGTCCGTCTATCGGTTCCTTATCCTATTTTTCCAATTTCTTGTCCGTAGCCTTATTGTTCAACCTAACTCAAATTGGGTGTGTAGTTACATATTTTGATATGGTCGATCCTGGTCACAATACTTGGGCCACTCTGATAAGAAGTGTACAGAGAAAAATAGTACTATCTTAAAAGTCATTGTCCATCGTCTACCATATCGTACTGCCTCTGAGAATGTCATTAGTCCTGTAGCTTATAAGCCGGACAAGTAAAATAAACAGAAAAAGGTAGGGTTACTCGTCAGCGTTTCCATAGTGCTGTTCTAGGTTCACACTTGATATATACTCGAGGGACTTTCGTTGTCTCTAGAGCCGTTTCCTGCAGATGGTTTAAATATGTGAAATTGTAAACCACAGCGATACGTATACACAGAGGTCACAGTTCATTCTCCAATGAGGCAGCATCAACCTCATGTAAACTTTCTCAGTACATTCAAAATGCAGTGTTCGTTTGCGATTGCGGTCGTTCTTGTGTGCATTACTAAAAGCACTTCTTCGAATGCATAGATAACCCGGAAGACCAATTTTTGATCAGTCACGCATTGTGTCATAAAAATATTTTTCGCAGTGAATAAAGTCGACTTTTATCGGTTCTCCCTGTCATGTAGCGTGGCCGAACAAAAGTTCTGTGGAGCCATTTCTGCAAACGCTGCTCCATTCTCGTATCATGTTGGCGCTAAATGTCGTAAACAAAGAAGTTACGTCGGACTTTATAAATTGCGTTCAATTTGTTGAGTTCGAACACTGTTTGTTTAAGTAGGTTTGTGACGATCTGAACAGCTGTCATTACGACCAGTGGGTGCTGCAGAGAACGTGCGATCAACAGCAGATCAGAATCAACTGACACAGTGTCCTCTCTAAACAACAGTTCTGCAACTGCCAAGTTCTTAGGAACTGTTGGTGGTGGGTTTGTGTACACACAAATTCCTACGCATGATAGTTATCGGGAAAAATATGCTCTGAATAACTTAGTTCTTGCCCAAGGGTGTCACTGGCGTAAATTTATCGTGTCCAATCAAGCGGTGCCTTCGTCATGCGAAGCTGTCAGAATGAGGGTATGAGTCAGTCTGCATGTTCTTTCAGGGAATAACACGCTAGTGCGACCCACATCCGTCTTGACACAGTGGTTAGACTTGAATGCTGAAGTTATCCAGAAGGCTATGCTGACCGGAACTTCTAGCCTTCTACGTAGTCAATGGCAGACAGGCTAAAGCAGAACAGTCAGACAAAAGGAAATTAAGTTCATAAGGTTGTAGGCTGTACTACTGAGTGATTAAGAAGGCATACGTAGTGACCAAGTTCATCAGCGCATTGTCTTGACCACTTGAAGAACTTACGACAAAGACTTATAGTTTTTGATACGCCTACCGCGCGCAGCAGTAAGTTGAACCAAACATTCGTGTCTTATCCACTGTGACCCCGGACTGGGTTGGCTCTCTAGTACTAAGTGCATTAGACTTACGAATCACTGGCACTAGACAGAATCCTTTGAAGAAACCCTATATTCTGTAGTCTCAGAGGTCACATTATTGGATCAAAGGATAGCAGACGGGTCCCCCGTGATAGTTCCCTTCAGCGGCACAAACACCCGAGAAATACCCGAAGTTATCTTTACTTTGACATGCAAGTCCACGGATGTTGTTTTGTTTTTTCCCTATTTCTAACCATCACTTCCTGAAGCGAAAACAGTAGGTAAAAGTTGAAGAATTTGCTGTCCACACTCTCCAATAACTAGGTTGGTAAGCTGTTCTGGCGAGCAACCTCTCGAGTGTTGTGATTCATTTGAACTAACCCTATCTATCATTCAACGGTTCTTTCTCAGTCTCTAATGACGACGAAACCGAATCTCGTGATGAAAAATGGTAGGGATCCCACTGAGCATTAGGATGGAGCAGAGTTTGCTCGACTGGATATACATGAATGGCTGTATGTGTACCATTATTATTATTATTATTATTATTATTATTATTATTATTATTATTATTATTATTATAGCAGCCATGAGCCTGACCAAAGGTACTATGGCTCGGCCCGCCGCTCACCTCAACAGTGACGTGGAATATCCTAGATGGGAGCGTTATTAAGAAGGTCGACAAATACTAAAAGAAGACTAAGCGGAAGAACTAGAAATGGTATGGATACAGGTACGCCATTGACTGCGACACATCGCCATCTCGGATAGCGTCTCTAACCCGCGGTTTGAGCGATCACGAGGACCCCATTCAGGCAGGCGATGCCTGCCCACTTTGTTCAATGGAGCAGTCGAGGTCTTCATATTTCGTGACCACGTTGTTGCTTGACCACCACGCGGTTTTATCCAACTGTTGGTGGCCTCTATATAATGCTCGGTACGGTAAACGCTCGGCTGACATACGGAGCACGTGACTCAACCACCGCAAGCTGTGAAACGTAATTAGTTCACCAATTGATCGCGCATCCAGAGCGTTCCGGAATACGCGCCGGCGAACTGCCACATTGCTCACGCGATCATTCCGCTTAATGTGGGCCGATTGGCAGAGACAACGATGGTCAGGCACAGCAAGCCTGTTGATATCTTCCTTGTGAACAGGTCACGTTTCCGAACCATGTAGCAAAATGGAACACACACAGGCGTTATATACCCTTCCTTTCAGCGACAACCGAACGTCTTTTCGACGCCACAGATGACGCAGTTTGGAAAAGGCAACTCGTGCCTTTGCTATCCTCGCTGATATCTCATCAGCAATATTACAGGCTGACGAGATAGTGCTACCTAAGTATGTAAAACTGTCAACAGTCTCAAGCGGATTACCTGCAATGAAGAAAGTAGGGGTGGAAATGCCCCAGTCTTGAAGCAGCACTTTGCACTTTGAAGGTGCGAAGTGCATTCCATACAAACCAGCCCGGTCACTCACCTTGTTCAGCATGGTCTGCATGTCTTCGGCAGAGGGGCTAAGTAAGACAATGTCGTCCGCATACTCCAGGTCGGTCAATCTAGCGCCAGGAAGAAGCTCAACACCAAGCCCACTGGATTCACGAAGCGCACCCTCCAGAATGTCGTCCATAACAAAATTGAACAGGAAGGGGGAAATCGGACACCCCTGACGAACACCACTAGAAGTGATGAACGCTCGAGACAGTTGTCCATAAACTCTCACTCTGCTTGCAGAGTGAGCGTACAGCGATCTCAATAGATTCACGTATTTCTCTGGTACTCCCTTGCGAAGGAGACAGCTCCAGAGAACGTTACGAGCAACTGAATCGAAAGCAGCCCTCTGGTCCAAAAAGACCACGACCGTCGGCTGCCTATATGTATGCCGATGTTCCAAGATCCGTCGTAAGGTAAAAATGTGATCAACACACCCCCGACCGGACCTGAATTCTGCTTGTTCTTCGCGTATCTGATTTTCTCTGGGCTTGGTGAGCCGACGTAAAATGGGGCCAGTGAGTAACTTGGACGCAACAGACACCAAACTGATGCCTCTGTGGTTGTCATAGTGCATAGTGCATACCATACATGCCGACCCTATCGTCTACTTGGTTGAGCATGGTTTGCACATTCTCTGCAGAGGAAATAAAGAATGCTATGTCATTGGCGTACTCAGTGGTAGTCAGCTCAGTTTGTGTCGGAGATGCTCGAGACCTCAAGGTGTTCCTTTCAGAAGATACTCCATCAGATAGTAGGAGGGTATAGCGTAGATCAGGCACCTCTGCTGAACGCCATTTGAATTGGAGAACCCTCAGGATGGTTGTCCATGAATGCGCACTTTGAATTCCGACAGGATAACCATTTAAACAAACTAACACATTTCACGGAGGCTTCTCTGCAGTGGAGACAGTTCCAGAAGGCATACTATGCAATTGGGTCAGATACAGGCGTTGGATCCAGAAATGTCAAGAGCTTTGGTTGAACAGAGGAATGCCGATGCTTCAATGTTTGTCTCAGACTAGGCCGGAAACTTGCCTGTTCTCTTTTTTGGTTCTTTATGTTTCAGAAGTCGGTGGATATTTCGGATGTGGTGAAGACAAGTGTAATATCCAGGTGGTTGTCACAATATCCTGGCACCTTTTCGGAAGATCGAAATGAATGTTGACAAGCACCAACAGTGAGGTACCTCTCAAGTCTGCCATATGGAACAGAAATGTGGTCAGTTCAGACAACATTCTCACCACCATCATTGAAAACAAAACAAAACAGGTCCATACCTGTAGTCATTGCGTTTTAATCACTCTGAAGTCACTTCTGTTTTTGACAGAATGTGGTAACCAACTAAATGATAGCAATCCACTCCTGTTGTATCTTTGTGTCTTCGTTGGAACAGATGTTCGTAGAGTTGTTAACAGTTCTACATAATGCTCCTTTGGATCATTCTACCGTTGTGATATTGGCACTTTGGTTATCGGCGTTGTCTGGTAAGCAGCTGTCGTCACTCCATTTTCGACCGAACCTTTTGGTCACGAGCAGATAAACTCTGAGCAAAGGATAAAACGTAGTAGACCTGTACGATGGCACGGTCTGAGTCAAGAATGGTTACTCCGAAATAATCGGCCACTCATAGCTGACGACCAAGTTGTCCACTTCCATCCGTCGCTAAGTTGCATAGGGCGGCCTCCAAGTGACGCATTGCCGTCTTTTGCGTCCGACTGCCCAATTCAACACAGCCACTGAGGTGCGCATAAATGTAACGGAAGATCACCACCGCCATTACGCTGCTCCTGGACACCGAACATTCCGCCCATCCGCTTGTTCTAAGTGGGAATGTAATTAAATAGTGTTTTTACCGCCAGTAGACCAGATGGTCTCAACGGATCAAATGAGACATCTCAAAAGGCGCTTTTACGAGCATGTGAACCATTCTTCATAAAGGTATATGCAGATATAACCAACATATGTCTTTCTAGTTTCTATGCACAGACTGATCGGAAGACTGCGTCTGATGGTACACCATATCATATATCGGCGTGCGCTCCGACAGACAGCTGTCCCGATGCTACCAAGGATGCGTTCTATGACGCCCTCGTTGACCTTCTGAGGCAGTCTAAACACTCAGACATCATCATACTAGCGGGCGATTTTAATGCTCAGCTTGGTCGTCTTTCTTCGGATGAGAAGCGGTTGGAGGTGTGTTTGGTGTCCGGACACAACGCACTGACAATGGCGAAAGACTACTACAGCTCTGCGCATCCCACGGTCAATATATTTCGAGCACTGCATTCCAACACAGGAAGAAGCACTGTGTTACTTGGAGACCTCCGTGTGCTTCTCAGCCGTGGACGCAGTTGGATCATATAGCAGTTAGTTACAGGTGGCGCCACTCTGTTA
>QNGE01002836.1:0-16737 GCA_008508345.1 Paragonimus westermani | reverse complement strand
TCATATAGGCAGCCGACGGCCGTGGTCTTTTTGGACCTGAGGGCTGCATTCGATTCAGTTGCTCGTAACGTTCTCTGGAGCTGTCTCCTTCGCAAGGGAGTACCAGAGAAATACGTGAATCTATTGAGATCACTGTACGCTCATTCTGCAAGCAGAGTGAGAGTTTATGGACAACTGTCTCGAGCGTTCATCACTCCTAGTGGTGTTCGTCAGGGATGTCCGATTTCCCCCTTCCTGTTTAATTTTGTCATGGGCGACATTCTGGAGGATGCGCTTCGTGAATCCAGTGGACTTGGTGTTGAGCTTCTTCTTGGCGCTAGATTGACCGACCTGAAGTACGCGGACGACATTGTCTTACTTAGCTCCTCTGCCGAAGACATGCAGACCATGCTGAACAAGGTGAGTGATCGGGCTAGTTTGTATGGAATGCGCTTCGCACCTTCAAAGTGCAAAGTGCTGCTTCAAGACTGGGTCATTTGCTTTCCGACTTTCCGTGGGGTCGAAATGACGTTCGGTTTTCTCCAGCCACCGACTCTGTGGATCGCGAAGATCCCAGCCCAGAAGACGAACCCCACCTGTGTTAATCAATCCCCTGGTGAACTGTCTCATTTCTCTACACCGTCATCATCTTTTAACCTCGCACCTTAAGCCAGTCGATGATGATGAGGAGGAGGAGGAGGACGTCGACGACGATTGCAGTTTCTTCTCTCGTCCGTGGCAATCCAGGACAATCGACTACGGCGGATGATCCAGTGGTTTCGCTGTTAAGGTCAGAAAATCAGCATGTATCATGATGGACGAATTGTTGATTTTCTGAACAGTGCTGTTTCCTAACTTGTGCGTTCGTAGGATGAATTACTGAACAACCGATGATTAACAATCTCACTTACCGTCCTTTTTCGACGGTCATGTTATCCTCGCTTCCCAGGATGGTAAATGCAAGCAAGGAGCCATGATCTCAGTGTTGCCCATCATCGGTTGTTTGGTTCGCTAAGCATGCTACTTAATAGTGGTTCTGAAAACCACAACGTGGTAAACGTGATTATTTTGCTGGCAGATAGTATGCCCATATTTTAGCGTAGCTATGGGCATTTACCATCTGCTGTGCAGTTTTTGATCATCGTATCTTGTTATTACTGTCAGTATTTATCTGCGATGGCCCTTTCGTTTATTGAACGTTCCGTGGTTGACCTCCAGTGTAGGTTGTTCTCCGATCCTGTCACCATTAAGCTGGTCATCCAGGGTCTCAATAGCCCAACAATACGGACACCGGCTGCTAATCACTTGCTTGGTGGTTCGAAGCACGGTTGCTGCAGTGGATCTTGTTCCACTTTGGGCAATCTGATTAGAGAGCCATCATGTCATGTAGCAACGAACGATTTTTGGTGTACAAGTGCTATATGTAGATACACATATAACGTTAGTGCGAAATATGAGCGGGAAAAATGTGAGTATTTTTGTAGTGACAGAATGTTTCCTAAGGTGTAATCTGCAACAGAGCAGTTTTCATTGAAATCTGCCGAAGAAATAAGACTAGTCATTTTGTGAAATAGGATATCCGGCGTGCTCAATAGGAGAAAAAATCCCTTTCTCCTCTTCGAGTATTCAAAGAGCTTAGATTACTTTTTTCTCTGATGGGCTGACTGTATCGGTACGTGTCTCATCATCTTCCATTTCTCTGTCCGGTCGTGGCAAAGATATACATTACTGAAGGGCTCTAACAAGGACGAAACTCGAGTCTAGTGTTTTTTCGAGAGGGTTTAGAAATGTCCGTGGGAATCCGACAGCTTTAATCACTTTGAAGTTATGTTCACTCAGATGAGTTTTTGTCAACTTCGATAATATTCGCAAACAATTTTCGGCACTTATATCAGTGAGCCAAGTTGGTCACAACTATTTCCAGCTCTGTTGTTTTTGGTTGCTTTGTGGTGGTTTATACAATGGTTCCCAGACGAAGTAATTTTAAAAGCAGTTCGCCACATCTTCTTGGAGGAAAAGCACTCCATGATAACGTGACCATAATCTAATGAAAAGTCCATTTTATCCTCACAGCGCAGTGATACGCGTTGCATAGAACGTTTTCTATGCTGACATTTCAGCGCATCTTTGCTACTCATCTTTGGTGGCTAACATTTAGGTGTTGCGCTGGGTGAAAAAAATTTCCATCGTTACCACTCACAATTTATGGATTGCTATGAGTTGATCGATTTTCCACTTGTTCGTCCAGTCAACTTCAAATTCAGTGGAGTTATCAACTGTTATTCGTGCTCTTTGACGTGCTTTTTGCAGGTTACAGGAAGGTGCACGATATTTCTACTGCTGTGTAGTCTGACGTATTCTCCAGTAACTCAAGATAACACTTTTACTGATCAAGTTGACGCAATTGAAAACTTATTTCCAGCTTACTTTTCCCCCGTCTTTTACTTTCCCATTTTCGAAGACCCTCGTTCCTGGTATTGATAATGGAAATGAACCATTTTTGCTCCAGTGGGGAATACCTCATGTCGTATGTGTTCTCAGTAGTAACCCTAACCCTTTTTAATACTGGGTCAATTCGCCAAACTCAGGAGCGCCTTCTCCAGCGATTCTCTTGAATTTTGTCTCGTGATTTACTCTCCGGCATCTTGAACGAACTCCTACCGAATTCTTCATCTCAACTTACTACGCTGCGATGTCCTATAAGTTTGGCTACTCGTAAGCTTCCCACCTGTTGATACAGCTGTCGTGTCAGGAAACAACCGTAGTAATTCTCTACTAGTCTGAGTGAACTTCGATTGCTTTATTCCGTTGTTTCTCACATAAATCTACTTAATTTGATAGTGATTTTTGATATTCTTGATATTTTCCAGTATGTCCGTGTTTGCCGCGTTACACTAAAGTGGTCGAAAATTCCGACTTTTCTCAGATTTGCACGAGTTCTGCTGCATAAGATATTTCTTTCCCAGTGTTTTTTTCTGTTTTTAACATGACTCCTAGTTAGAATTTGATAATTTCACTGATTTTCATGGAAATCTTGTTTGACCGAAATCAGATCGAGTGGTCTCCGGAATAATTCATATAAACTGCCTAGTTCTGAGTTGCTTCCCTACTACTATCTTGTTTATATAGATTCAAGTATGTATGACATAATTGCCAGTCGTGATCACGATTCGTGGCAATATGCGACACACCTTCGCAACGCTCGTGGATGCACTAGCGATAGCGAAGCTCCAGATCTAACTTACCACAGTCACCATCCACCGTGTGATCAAACGCCGGATTCAGGAGTTCAGTCTGAACGTGGTGAGTCCAAACAACGTCATCCCGGTTGTGGCTGGATTATGGTGGATGGAAGTTTTGCAACTCATGAACGACCATCTGAGTTAAACGGTAGCTGTACTGCAGCACCGGCTTTGAAGACTCAAAGTGAGTATTCCATTTTAGGAGCTTATTCCAGTTTTTCATAACTAGTTTCATGGTTTGTTTTTGCGCGCTTCACTCTTCTTCAGTTCTGACTGTTTCAGATGACCATCCTATCGGAAGTTCTGCACAGGTCCCTGTGGAAGTCTCACCCAATACAGTCCTTACTTCCAGCTCATTCAATGAGGTCAATGTGGCAAACCCCCTGATACCATCTAGAATACTTGGAATACAAGTTGCTATTGGTACCAGAGACCCGGTGACGTTGAAACAGGCGGCCGATTGTTTGGACTTTTTGGTCCGTGACCCCACCTACATTACACCAGACAATTTTGAGGTACTATAGTTGATTGTGATAATCATTTGTAAATAAGACATTAAAGGGAAATGCAGTGTTGCAATATAATCAAACCAGTCAGTCTTTTAATTGAAATAATTTAGACTTGTGCTGATATGTCAACAACTAACAATACTATGTAGTCTGTTTCGTTCACGTTACTCACAATTGTGGATACCGATGGATCTATTTCATTCGTGGTAACTGATGTAGTGTGCACATTGATTTGGTGATTGCTGTCGGCCGCTCACTTGGTCATATCCTTCTTAGCAAAAGTCTACAGCTGCTTATAAGCCACACGAGTGTGCGTAAGGCTGTATCCACACAGTTTATAGTTACGTAGGCAAAACGGATCAAGTAGGGAATGAGAAGCTCTTGTGTCGTTATCGATTTACTGATTTTCATCCCACGCGACCGCCATATTGTGGTAATCTGGTGTACCTGTGCGGGGATTTGACAATCGTTCTTGTAAACCACGAAGACATGGATTGGTGACGAAAAAGCACGACCAGATCGTCGATGAAATCAGGCGACAAATTACATAGGCTTAAGTTGTTCCTCGAAACGCTTTAGGCCGCTTGGATGGTACGTAGTGAAATCGCGGATTTGCTTCAAATTTTGCGGCCCTTAACCTATGACACTACTTTGAAAACAGCAATCCTTAAAATCGCAGGTAGACGTTTAGAACTTAAGTGATTCTAATGGTTAACCTCACGGCAAACATTAATCGTCTGTCGAGCGCCTCTGGGCTGACCAATGAAGGTTCGCCGTGGAACTAATGTTCTTCACTGAAGTGAAGTCCAGATTTTCTCAGAATGGCACCTGTAGAGTTCATGAGATGTTTACGAGGTCAGGTCAGTTTCATCCCTATGAGACTCATTTCGACACGATGTGATGAAATTTAGTTGTGGATTTGAATTGTTTAGGCGTCTATCGAGCGAATGCTCTCCGAGAGACAACTTCAGACGCATCCAAGTGCTGTGAGAGATAAGCTTCAGAAGCACTATGGATCCAGTCATTCTGATCTATCAAATGTGAGCATGTTAGACTGGCACTTTCTGGCTGTTTTAAATCACACACTTCGCTTCTATTTCACCCAGCGCATTGTAATCTGCGCTTAGCAGGTACTATTTTCGAACATTTGCTGTTAGTTCAGTTCTGTCTGGCCGTTGTTCTTTTGCACCCTACTATATCACTAAGTAGTGAATCATCCTCTTACTACATTGACTTTCGGCGTTCATTTGCATTTGTAGGTGCAAATGTAACGCATTTTCTATTTCGGCTACTTTTAGATTTCACGTAATTCCTCATAGATCGAATTTTCGTAGTTCGGCGCTTCATGTTCCATTCGCTCTTAGCTTCCCCCACTAAACTGCACATTCATCATCTATGTAAGTAAAGGTGGAAGCGC
The DNA here is from genome assembly GCA_008508345.1 of Paragonimus westermani. Lineage (NCBI taxonomy): Eukaryota > Metazoa > Platyhelminthes > Trematoda > Plagiorchiida > Troglotrematidae > Paragonimus > Paragonimus westermani. Next base: position 11,590 of record QNGE01002836.1, on the reverse strand, counting down.
TTTTCTCGGCGTATACTACAAAAGGGCGGTTGTTTGCTTATCAAAGTGCACGAAAACTTGTAGCTAATGCTTCCAGGTTCGTATTCGTGACAAGTAACCTTACTACAATGTATCGCTGCATCTCATGCATCCCAAGGTATGCAGTAATGACGGTGTACAACCGTAATTCTGCTAGTTGGTGACGGGCTGCTTTTTAATTTCAATTCTTCAGAAGTCAATTAACACAGTATTCCTATTTGCAGAAACTATACCAATTCTTTGAAGTTAACACAAGGTTCTTATTTTTTTCCCGTGTAGTTTTGTGTCCGGACTTTGCGCGTTTTCGTTGAAGCGTGTCTACGCTGTCAGTCTACATGGGTGCTCGAGCAAAAATCCGACCAGAGTACAACATTCCACCAGAACATTCGGAACCAAAAGCGTTTCGGACGATCATCTGGTACGCGAAAGCCTGTCACAGTCAGTTCACGAACTAACGCTTCGGAATCGGAGTCCGATCCAGAAACGGAAGAGGAGCGGTGTGTTCAGAGGTCCAGTTGGGCAAAAGAGGTGTTCCTTAGTCCAACCACTAGTGTTGTAGCAATTCAGGTATGTATTGCCACTGAATTATTTGTCCAACTAGTATGACAATAAACAAGGTGTGCCTGGCAATTTGCCCTAACCGAACGATAGGGAATCACGTTGTAATACTCTACGTTTCAACCGCCTCGGGTGGTTGGTGCGGATATCTTACGACAGGGAATCACGTTCATTAATGTTCGTCCAAAAAGGTGTATTTATTAACCCCGGCGAAGTCCTCTAATTGTCTATCCATCGAACAACCCGAATTCGTTTTGATTCAGATGTTCTTAAACTGAAAGGCTCATACATGTTTTTGGACTCTTCCTGACGATACGCTTCAGCTAATTCTTCCATTTCCTACCTTTATATTAATCGTTGTGTATTCCCATGTTGTGTGCGATTGCGACTGTGTGATAGATATGAAAACAAGATACACTGATGCAGTTTCAGAGCGTGATAGCTATCCGTGACTATTGTGTTTTACCAGCCTGTACCCCTGAATGATGCACCTCATCATATGACATATTCACTTGCTTTCATGTTCGGGGTTTCGGATTGGGGTTTATACTTCGTATTTTGTGTCAAGCGTGCACTCAGCGTAAGGGTAGCATTATTTATCTGTGATCGAAGAATATTTTGGGTACTGATGACTGGTGGGGGTTTTCAGTTTTTCATGTAGACTGAACATTGCCCACGAATGCTCGAAGCTGTCGCATTCTCATAGACTTCGCAGTTAGCCTCGCTCGAAAAGAAGCACTGGACTGGAGTTTCGCTCTCATTGAAGCTTGCCACAGACGGAGATTTCCTAGTCAAGAGAACATCGATTGGAGTTAGCAGGACAACTACTGTCTCCTCTTGAAGCGATCGGGCAACCTGATCATTGCTCATGTGCGAAAGCGGTTGAGCGTTCGCATTTGATAATTCGGTCGTGCCTAATGTGAGGTGTATGGCGCAGTGGTCAACACGGTTGCCTCACCCAAAGCGTGGTCAGTGTCTTAGTCCTAGTTCTAGCGCACGAATGCATTCTGCTGTGTAACAGCAGAATACGTTTCAATTAGGTGATTTTTCTTCCACGCACGTCCGTGGTTTTCGTTTGTTTCAAGATTTTGCCGTGAAAGTGTACACTGAAACGTTTCAACAGCAGTGGTTACATCAGGTTCATCCAGTTACCATAATCTACTTTCGATGACCGCAGCCAAAAACTGTCTAGCTGTTCCAGTTAGGACTGGGTTGTCTCTCGCTACATCAGATACGTGCTTGCTTCCATGTTGCGTATAAACTGGACACTACAGATTGACCTAGGCTGAATAAAATACTAGGCACCTCATGTTTTAGATGTCACCGTTAGTGCCTTCGGTCAATGTCATTTCCGTTAGACTATTGTAAACTTGCGCTAAGAATTGTTACGTTTTTTGTAGTTGTATTGTTGCAGTGTTTTCTTCCATCCGAAATATGCCTGTTTTTATTAACTTGCTTCGTTTCTCCGTCTTTACAAAAAATACAACCTTTTCGTGTTGTGTGCTATCGTTCAGTTTTTTGAACAAAATACGTGACCCACATACGTCGTGGGTAGCCTTTGGGTTTCTTTCGTAATCTGCCTGTGTCTCATTATCGTTGCCATCTATCTGTCTCAGACTGTACTCACTCGTCCGCCATTAGCAACAGTCGCAGATCTAATGATCCAATGATGGGTGGTAGACTTTCAATGGCTGTCGCTCCCACTTTCGTCGTTGACTGATTTCACAAAAACTTGGGACCGTTAGGAAAGAGAGGATGACATTCTGAAACGGCATTATTTAACGTCAGGCTCTTTTTTGAATTCTTGTTCTCGTAGCTGTTGGATCTAATTCACATTCTGCTCACTCGGGCTACATCTATCTACACGGAGTGGACTCGGGCAGGATCTAACACATGTGCTCCCACAGACAACGAGGATTCTTCGGTGCCGGATTCTCAGTTGAAATCCTCCGAGCCTGAGATTGTGGAACATCTTTGGTCAATATGTTGGCGTCCGCTCCTCCAAGCTACTGCTCGTCTATGTTGCGATTGTCGAAGGGAAGTACGAACAGACGCCCTGGCCTATCTCCAACGCGCCCTTCTTTCTCCAACATTGCAGCCCCTGTCGGGTTTGCAGTGGGAAGAATGCTTCGGCATGGTACTCCTTTTGATGGGCTTTTTATCTTGATTTCCTTATCCCGAAGTTGGAATAGTCAACACATCGTCTTTCACTTTTTCTTGCCAACCAGTCCGACAAATACGCCTATATCTTCACTTTAGAGAATTGCATTTACATTTTCCTTATAGCGATCGTTTGCAGAGTGTGACGTTTTAAGATGCTAATGTTTTTATGCTTGCCTCTAACTGCTAACCGTTCGCCTCTACGACTTTTTTTGTTTAGGTGCTGTTCCCACTTCTATCTGGCTTTTTGGAAAGTATTGCTCTAGAGGAAGTCATGTGCGGAAACAATCAAAGCGGCTCCTCTCCAATATCTTCGTCTCATTTTCACACGGTGGAATTTGTTGATCCTCGTATGAGAGCCGTCCCGCTTTTAACCAAAGTGTTTCTACAACACTTGCGACCGTTGCATCGGTCGAAAAATTTCCACTCTATTTGGATCCGTATACTCACCTATATGGAGCATTATATGCAAGCCAGCAGCTCTGATTCCCTGGTAAGTCATTAGACGATTTTTTAATGTGTGATTTGCTCCTTTCCAATTGTGGATCCATCACTGGTGTACTGTACTGTAAGATCTCGCAAAATCCGGCGACCGCTTCACTAGCCGCGCTGCTGAGTATGCGAACGGCGTTGTCATTTTTTTGTAGATTATATGTGATTTCAATGGGGTCCCACCATACTGGCAGTGCCTTGCATCTTCACCTTGATGCTGCGTGACAAGATTCATTGTGCTCCTGTTCTAAGTTTTTGAGCAGCCCATTGGATACCGTTTCATGTTTCACCTACTCCAAGGGATATCACCTCATCAGCTCATTAATTCTGTTGACGAAATGTATTGTCTGAATGGCTTCAATGAGTGTTGCTTGTACTCGTTTTCGACGATATCCGTCACGTGCAGTTGTTGGTTCAAGTCGGGTTCATGGTGTTTGCGTATAGCTAACCTTGACGCGTGACTTATTGGTGATGTTTCCGTCCAGAGGACACATGCTAGCTATCGGTGATTGCTTACTTTTGTCTTCGAGACAGTCTACATCTCGTGGATGTTGACGGGAACAAGGACAAGGAACGTCGGATGTTAACTGGGCGGTTGTGTATGAACCCATTTTCATCAACTATATTCGACAGCATTCGTTTGCGAATTAATCTATCACGACCAAAATCAAAGGGCGCTTACATAATCACAAATGGCTTTCTCTGTAGTGTTTGCAGTCCCACTCACACACCCCGAATCCAATGTAACTCTGAAGGAAATAGACCGGGAGATGTGTGAACGAAGGTCTTCACAGTCCACTTGAACAGTGCTACTTGGTCAGATGGAAATGAATCCCTTTGTTCTCATAAACGAAAGTAGGGAAGTTCTTCAACGCTAGAAGGGCGAACAGACTCGCAGAATATAGCGCAAGAAGAGTTTCGTTATGGCAATAGATACTAGTGCATTTTACATATGATAAAGAAGTTAAGTGTCAATTTTGTCTGAGAAACGAATCAGAACCCTCGAAGTACGGTGTGCCAACAAAGCTTAAGAACAGAGAAGGCCTGATTTTCTGACAGAGATCGTCAGTTGCTGCGATTGAAAAATATGTTATCGACTACTTGTTTGCGCCTAGCGCACTCGCCGTCTGTTCGTCGATGGTCCGCTGTGGGCACGTTGTTGACTCAGTTCGTGGCCTTATTTGTCACAGTACCACATGGTTACATCACCGTTACCTGTGGCGCCTATATATCTGTTTCAGGCTGCACAGGTGAATTCACAGCGGCGCAGCTGTCGTTCATTGAACCTCTGAACGTGGTCCGGTTTTAGGCTGCACCCTACCACTGTTTGAGTAACATCTTCGGTGGTGTCAAACAACTAACTTACCGTCAGTCCCAGACCAGACTTCATTTCAGGAATGCATCTTTCAGATGGCTGTTCGGTTTACTGCCAACATATACACATATAGAATCCCGGTAGAATGAAAAAAACAATGAGACAAATAGGTTGAACTTCACGCACAATTGATTGCAGCTGTCGCATCCCTATAGACTTTACAGTCGGCCCTCTCGGAGGCATTTCCGTATCATTAGACTCCAGTTTCATCCTTGTTAGAGCCCTTCAGCAATGTGTAGCTTTGCTATGACCGGAACGAGAACCCCGGTCGTCGTTGAAATTTATCCGCAGGGAGTGAATGCTGTCGTTAGTATACCGTTAATATGTGAGTTTGGAATATCGTGTTAGTAATTGTGGACGGAATATTTAGGAAAGTGTGAAATATGCGTAAAATATTTTTGTCAAGGACGTCAAGGATTTGCGCTAATTTAACAGCGAAATAGGTTGACGAGATAGCTGAAGTTTTGCGATCTGGAACCAATGATCAACAAACACGCACCATATAAGTTGTAGACCATCTTTTTTCAAACTTTTCCGTACGATATTCCTTGAGATGCCGACAGTTGATAAGTTTGGGTGTTTATGATCATTCCCACGTGCGACTGGGAACCACTGAATTTTGGAGGCGTCGTGGGTAAGTTGATAAGTCTGCAGCTGATGACTTCTAAGAGTAATGCGGGAGAAAGCCGGCATGATCTGCTTAGAGTAGATACTGCGCACTGTAATCGGCGTAAGCTGATTTGGCTTCAAGGTAACAAACAAATCCGTAAATTTGTTCAGTTACGTGACCACCGAGGAGATGGAATTTCATGTTTTCAGAAAAGCAGAGAGGCTTAACGAGAAGTGAAGTACTTTTCCGCATGAAGCCATCCGGGGTGACCCGTTCGACGGTCAGCCTACCTGCACCCTATAGTCACAATGTCACGAACCTACAGTCACGACGTGAAAACGGTACTGAAATGTCGGAATACGTTTATTATATGTACACGTTATTATCTGGAATGTTCCTTCAGAACTCAGGAAGCCTGCCTGCTTTCGGTTCCGTTTCAGTAGAAGTCCTCTTGCTGTGTATGCTGGTCTGCAGTTTAACCGTATGTAACATGTTAAGTGGGGTATCACTTACGGTTGCCAGTGACGTCTGTGTAGTCATTTGCCAACACTTCCACTTGGACCCGCTTGCGTGGGGAAACAACGCGAAACTCATTTTCAGAGTTATCACGATTGATTATTGGAGCTGCATACGGTCTCTGTTTGCGTTTCAACGTCAGAGTTGGTACCGTGTTTGAGGTCGATGCAACTGAACATGCATAGTTAATATCATAACTTACCTCGGGATAGGGGTTGTAACTGTCCTGTGCAGAAGGGGAAGTGCCATATGTCAGCATTATTCATGCACTCCACATGGAAAAATAACTGGTCCTTATCGCACCGATAACCGTTTGTATTAACGGGGTTACCACAATATCCACAGGGCACTCCCCTGTGGACATTCTTCTCCCACGTTGGTTGTTTTGCATTCCACGACAGAAGAAGGGGGAAGTCTGTGTGTGGTGAGGCCGCCTTAGCTGTCTCAATGGACTGGTGCGTAAAAGCTGTGATAGCCTTGAAAACGCGGCTTCCTGTCCGGGGGTTTACATCGTGCAGCTTGGCTAACCCGTGATGCAACATTTTGTAATTCAGTTGAAATGCATCACTGCCGGCGACCGTGACCTCTCGGCGGAACATACTGCTTTTGGGTAAATTGTATTCAGCAAGCCATCGTCGGTGGATTGGAAAGCGGCCTAGAGCAAATGCGGTCATAGTTAACAACAACGTACTGTATGGATAGAAGTGCTTTTTGAATAGGGACAGCATATCAACACATGGAATCAAAGAAATTGCACTCGCGCGTGCCGTCACTGATGTCCACTGTAAGTTGTATGCTACCGTGACTTACTCGAAGCTACCAATTGATGTTACATAAAGTACGATTACCTTGAACTCGTCCAACCGTTTAAAGTGCAGCAGAGGAGCACGCCCCTTTAGATGCTTCAACACCGACTGACTGATGAATGTTGTCAGCCGAGAGAGTGTCTTTAACGTACACCTCTACGCTGTCCACCTTCCGGCGGTCGCAACCGTAGATGCACTGCATCTCAAACTCCCGCATTAGCCACTTGCTGTGGGACAAAATTTTACTAATGACTGTGGCTAAGTGGTCTCTGGGATGAGTGCACTTCTTTAGTCATCCATTCACATTCTCCAGGCGGTTGTTTGTTCGGTTTCCAAAATGAACAATATCCGACTGTGCATGGGTGGCCCACTTTGGCTTTATATAAAGCCAATTGCACAAGAGGTAGTTCATAAAGCTGGGGCCTGTTCGCCGTGTTATTGTAACATCTCGATTGAACCTTCAAAATGACTAGACAAAGGTGATCACTCACTCTTCAGAGTTACTGCAAGTAGCCATGCGGTGAAACAAATATCGGCTTATGAAGGAATTCATCTGAATGGTGATTATTAGGTTTATTGCATCACGGGTCGTCCATGGCCCATGCCATCCGTAACGAGGAACTGATACAGCTTCAGGCTACAGCAGCGAATGTGGAGTGATGGGTAACCTACTTGTGGCGGTTGGTCCCATGAGTGGCATCCACGTTTTCCACATCAGGGAACCATCTGAATAACTGCACTTGCTCTCTACGTGCGAAATATGTGTGTGTACCAATTGTTGTCGTCTCTGATGACACGCAGCACGCCGTTTTTCTCTATATGATCCGGGATTTGTGGCAGATTTTCTGCTACATTAGTGCACACTAACCCACTTACTTAAAGCGTGATTTGCAGCATGTGTCGCAGGAACTGTGCAATGGGAAGCATGTGAATTCAACTCACTAAGCACGCCGTAATCCACGACTTTCGCTCTTACGTCGCTTGTGTTTTATACAGCGGAACGCCATCTACCACGTAAACTCAACGGCAATCACACTCACATCATCATATTTCATGCGTCTACTGCCTGATTTCTTGTTTGGACCGAGCACGTACAGAACACTGTGATCCTTCATGTACCTGTCTAAGCAACTTTTAAACTCGTTGAAGCTAGAAACTTCGTGACCCTCAAAGACATCTTTAAAGCCCTGTAAATAATTCATAACCGAAAACGGAATATAAGATAACATCGATCAAATATTAATCACACGTAAAAAAATTCTTCACAAGATACTACGTTTATAACGTCACAACGCATACCATCGCTAATTTCGATCTCTGCGCCAAATGAAGGTCGACTAAACTCTCAGTCGTAGAAATCGATGACTCTCACATTCCTGGGCGATACCACGGGAATATCGTCCGGTGTTCAATGATTTCTCCTTTTTTCGCCGTCTAACGGCAGATTTCACTTCCTGCGGGTGATTTCCATCACGGTCGTGCTTTCATGAGGCAACCTTGTTGATCACTGCGCCATTGACCTCACATTAGGCACGATTGAGTAACTATGTGCAGGCGCGTTGCTTCATGAAAGCGCGGTGGGAGCTCTGGTCGGCCCTGGACAAGATGTATACTACTGATGAACCCTAGCAAAAGTGAAACTCGTGTCTGGTGCTTCTTTTCGAGAAGATTTGACTAAAATGTCTGGGAGTCCGACAGCTCTGATCGTTTGTGAGCGATGTTTAATTCGTAACAACTGTCTCTTGACACCGATCAGAACGAAGGTTTTTTTGATCATACACATGTAGGCTGCCACGCTTACTGATAGTTCCTGACTCTTGCATCGTATTAACCCACCAGAGCAGCTGGAGCGCCACCACAAGCTGCTCGCATAGGTACAAAAACGAACCGATGCGCTTTATTCATAACGTTTCTCTGTTGTTCAGAACAGAACACCAACTACATGTTCTGCTGACTATTAAAAATGGTAAATTATCTAGGGTGTGGTTTTATCAAAGTGACATCGAAAGTTAGTCACTCGGTGTATTACGCCATATTCAGAAACTCATAGAACGACTGCATTCTATTGGTATTTTAAAGTGTCTGTTAAAACCACCGCTGTTGAGTGGCATCTTTGAAGGGCCAGTTTCCTTGGGTACGATCGTTGGACAAGCCTTTCGTTTTCCCGGCTGTCGATAAAAGATGATGTTTAGCGGTTCCGTTTTAGAATAGGATGACGAAACTTGATTTCGCATTGATTTATCCATTTTGCATACCAAAATGCAAAAGATATACATAGAGTTTGGGTACAGCTTCTAAATTTGACTGTCCCAGCACAAGTTTTTCTTCATCGTGATGATAATTTAGTTGCAATTTTGCGGTTGCCGTTTTGTTTTTCACATAGTCAACTGACACACGGGTTTCTAAATTTTCGGGTTTGATCGCCGGATGCACCTATTATGTAATCCGTGTGTATCATGGTTATGGACGGCCGAATTAGATACAGCATGCATCACTGCGATACATAAGTTAGAAGTGTCAGCTTTCAATTTCGAGTGATTCCACAGTCAGCTTACTGTGTTGTGATTTGTCTCGATGACGGTGTGTGGTAATCCGCGTTAGTGTTGCTCATATAAAATGTCATCTTCGTATTTGAACGCTACCACATCGGATCTAGTTGTTTGTCTGTGTGGTATGACGATTCAATATCGAGCATGGACGCATGCCTCTGTTTGGTTGAGACTTGGGGCTTGAACTCGAAGTAAGAGTGTGATGGCATCATCGCCTGTCAGTTTTGAAGTTCAGGCCTCGCCTTCTCTGAATGTTCTTGTTCAAATTCAGGCGACCTGACGATGTTCAGTCCAAATGTGGCCCCACATGTGGAAGCAAGAGATATCTTGCGCTGAGTTATACTTGCTTTTCTTTTGCGTCCTCAGCGAACACTTCTTACAGGAGCTTCCTTTTTTCTCGATTACATTCTAATTTTTGAGGTGGATTTTTATTCACTATCTTAATCTACCGCAGCTCTACTAATGCGTTTTCACTGTTCCAGACGGACGCAGTGAGAGAGTCTCTCAAAAATGTCTTGTTGGTCATGTATACGGGAACATACGATACACCTCCTATTCTACTACGAGACGCCAGTCCGGACAGCCCTGAGGCTGTGCTTTGGGAGCTAACCACGCAACGTCTGTCTACCTTCTTGCCTTCGTTACTGGACCAGCTTTTCCCCCCGTCAATGCCTGCCGTACAGAACACTGTATTGCATCCTCAATCCTCAACTACGGAATCTTCGCAGTCTGTTGAAGATATATGCAATCAACACCAATTTCCCGGTTAGTTGATCCGTTGAGCTATGGCCTCGTTTGATTTATCAACCACGGTTACACCTGTTTTTTCCGAGTTGAAACTTGGTTACTAGAATTGCTAGGTTTGTACCCACATGTGAATTTGTGTCAACGCTGGCGTCAACTTCGATAACTTCTTCATACAGTTGGTTTCCCCAAATTTCTTGAAGATTAGTTGCTGTCTTGTAGGACGTACTTTGATAAGCCGTTTGAAATTCTAAAGATATGATGCAGCTAAATCGAGTTGTGTGCGTTCGAAAAAGGTACGGTTTGATGATTTATCCTCGAAGTGATCGAGAACACGCTGTGATGTGAGGGACGCGCTCGGTTTCTTCAAATAATAATAATACCGAACTGTTCTCGGTAAGGACGAGTGCTGTGACCACGTTGATCACACATCAATTGTCTGATGCTTGCCACCAATCATTCATAAAAAACTGTTCCAACACGTAAATTTTCGGACAAACCTACGACTTTCAGTCTGTGCGATAGTATTCTTTGACTTTATCTGGTGTCAGTGTCGTGTCTTCAAATGTGGTCTTAATTTTGAAGGTACACGACGTCTGATTGATTATCACGAGCAATTTTTGCCATTCACTGATTTGATGACCCTACATACGGTTATGGTTCTTCAGCATTTTACTATGCAGCTTATAGGAACAGGACACCAAGTTGCCGAAAACTATAAAACGTGAGGTTATTGTGACGCTATTCCTGCTTAATTTTTTTGTTTTTATGTCATTTCACGATATGTTCTTTAAAATGCCGCATGCCATTTCTCCCGCAGTCGAAAAAAGTGTACGTGGTCAACCTCAGGAAGCGGATATTATCGAGTCACGATTGACCTGTTCAGCATCACTGTCAGCCATGGCTTCTGCGGAACATACTTCGTCACATGTGTCGCATTGTTCGATGGATTCACCGATTTGTGACTTATGATCCGAAAACGTATGAGTGGGCGTTAGGTGTTCCTGTTTCCCGCTATTTCTCCTGAACGACTTCAGCTCAAGTCTTTCACACTGTCTGTCCGACAACTTTGTGACTTCCTCTCTCAATCTTAATCTGGTTTTGCTTGTGTCCGCGCATATTCACTTGCATCCTACTTCATACCGTTCTCATGTCTGGTTTATGTTTTTCGCTGATTTTTCAGAGAAATATTTTAAGGCCTACAGCGGATGTTGTAAATCTTAAACATTATCTTTCAAGTTGAATAAAAATGAGATGAGGATATCTGACCTTCATCTCTTAACGTGTGCAGTTATATCAGCTCTGGTACATATATGGTGGTTCCTTCTTACAAAAATCCTCTGTAGAAAGACCGCATTCCTACAAAAGGCACTTTAATCGTACAGTTTTAGGGGTTTTCTTGGAATTCGTCGTTGTTTTCTAATCCAGCTGAAATGCATAAATGACGACGATCGTGAACTCTCGGCAGAAAATACTGCTTTTAAATAGATTGTTAACGAACTGTATCCATGGAAGTGCCATATGAATAGGGACAACGTAAAACACTGATATATAGAAATTGCACACGCGCGTCCCGTCATTCATGTTCACTGTAAATCGTATGATACCGTGAATTACTCGAAGATACCAATTCAATTTATATCAAGAAAAATTACGTTGAACGCGTCCAGTTGTTTTAAGCGCGCAACACAAAGAACAGGAACCACAAAATGAACAAGCCAACACATCCACAAGCAAACAATAGGCAAACCAAACAGCTACA
>QNGE01002835.1:86972-101638 GCA_008508345.1 Paragonimus westermani | reverse complement strand
AGTTTAGAATTTTGGGGACGTCGAAGGTGATTTCACTACACATGAAATGAGCGTGTGATAACCAAAGCTTACATGACGTCGTTCTGCTGGATTTATTATCAATCCCCAAGTTCACATTTCCTAGCAATTTGGGGGTGCATTTCCTGCATAGACGCCCGTTGGTATAGTGGTATTGAGTTGCAAACGGTTCAGTGAGCGCGCAGTAGGCTAAATGCGGAAAGATTGTGGTGTTAACCATGTAAGAAACCGTTTCAAGCAGGCCGTTTTCGAGAAGAGTTTGACAGTGTTGTGGTTATCCGCGTGATGCGCATCTGACGGCTGCATGTTTTTTGAACCACACTCAAAAGCTCCTCAGGTGATACAGAGAGTTTGAAAATAGACATTGCGTTTGTTAACGTAAGATACTTGTCTAACCTCATTCTAGAATGCTGAATAATATTACTGGCTCAGACTTCACTCGGAAGTTTGTTCCAAATATAGAAATACCTTACAATAGAGAAGCTTTTGCATATCCTTTTCCGAGATGGCGGGGTTGGCAAGGTGATGCCCTTATTTCTTAGACTATATGAAGGGCTGTGTTGTAAGTGGACGGTTAACGCTGTGGTGATGCCGTCCGACTGTATGAGTTTATACAGCAGCTCCGAGATCAACTTTAGTCTGCGTAACCAAGGTCGATCAATACCAAGCTTTTGACAGCGTTGTCTGTAGGTGAACAAAAAAGAATATCCTAATAAGCCTTTGGTAAATGATCGCTGAAGTTTTTCTGGCACAAGCATATCAGACTTGCGTGGATGGCAGTAAATGAATGTGGAATACTCGATTTGAGGCCGAGCACATTTTATAGAGCGTCAGCTTCGCAGCTGGTAGACTGGACGTCTTCTTGACAGATTCTATTGTTCTTTAAGTTTTCGCTACCTGGAAGCACACTTGTTCGGAGAAATTAAGGGGGTTTTGTACCGTGTTCGTGAATCACTGACCTGGGTGGCATTATCATTATTACTGCTATTTGGTGATGCGTATCCGTGGGGTATTTCACAATTTTGAGTGCTGATATTCGATTTACTCTCTTAGAAAGGCATCGGCCATGTTCTGCACCTCAACTACTCTGACACTATGTCACATTATACGATAAAAATTATTCGTCAGAGATACATATCTTATTAACTAACACAAACTTATGAATTCTCTACGAAAGAATCAGTCAGAAAATATCAGATTCCCTTATTCGTCATTCTTCACATGATCATTTTACGTTCTCTTGCTTATCACCTAATTTTGCTTTTCATTCTTGATTCCACGATAAATTATAACGCGAGGCCGCGTTCCATAACGTCCGCAAATTCAAAGTCATAACTGGATGGACAATTTGCAACGTCCGTGAAGTTCCGTCGATTTTGGGAAATAACGGAGTCCATTCCAGAAGATCGTCCATTTCTCCGGAAAAATTTGGATCCACCTTTCTTCCTTCATCTTCCCAAAGGTTTCTACATATTTTTCCGAGGCCGTCCAGATCAACCGATGGCGAAATTCGTTGACTGTTCATTGTCTCCATCCTGAAAAATCCTTTTTCTGGCATGACCTTGAACATAAGGCCAACGTTATCCTTGCGAAGCAAGAATTGATGTAACAACTCAACATTTTCTATCGACTATTGAAAATTTTAGGAACTTTCGTTTCAGAAGCAAGTGAGGCAACTGCTGCTTCATAAACTAGAGTTTTCCTCCATTATTTTGTCCTTTTAATCACCCTATTTCCATAATTGGTGTATTGTACAGTTACCAAGTATGTGAACGGTATGAGTTTCACGGTAAAATGTGTGTATTGATCATGTTTATCCGAGTGTGTTTCCCACAGATGCGCTGAGAAATATAAACTTATTATCATTCATATCATTATCGTATATTTTGGAGGTATAGAAATTGATGTTACTGACCTGGCGGAATGTGTAAACGATTTTGATATCGTCAGCAATCAGAAAGGGCGGGCCTTGTACGATAAGAAGAGCAACGGACCGAGAAGGCTTCTTTGGACCACCCCACTAGTCACTGGTTTCGGTGTTGAGTAGTGTTAGCCTATTTTGTCTGTTTGAGTGCGACCTTCAAGGTATGACGACAGCCAGCTATACAAGGGATCTTGTATGCCAAAAGATGCTATTTTAATAATAATAATGGTATATTTCTCAACCCATTTGTGAGAAACACGCTCAGATGAACGTGATCAGTACACATATTTTAACGTGAACTACATAATGTACACATCATTGTTAATTGTACAAAACACCAATTATGAAAATAGAGTAATACAACGGACAAATGACAAAGCAAAACTCTAGTTTATGAAGAGGCATATTGCTCACTTGCTTATGAAACAATAGTTCTCAAGATTTTCAATATTCAATAAAAAATGTTAAGTTGTTACATCAATTGTTGCTTCACAAGGCTAACGTAGGCCTTATGTTCAAGGTCATGCCAGAAAAAGGATTTTTCAGGATGGAGANTAATATATGACTACAGCCGAATTCTGATGTCGATTTGGTATGGACGGCCTTTGTTTAGAATGGAAAGATGTTTAGCAACACGGAAAGATTATCAGCCGGTCTGTAGAATAGGGAGAGGCATGTATTTATATGTAACCATATGATGCGAACAGGTTAAGCTATATATTCTCTAAACTGTTTTAACTTGCGCAGCTATCGCGTAGTGGTTGACAGCTATACAGAGCTGATAATCGTTGAGTATGGGATAAGAGTACCAGGATGGTTTGGTTACCACTAACGGGGATGTTCAAGATGTCATATGTTGGCTGTAGTTTTGTTATGCAGCTGCTTTGATCAAGAGGCGTTTATGGGGCACACGATCGAGAGTCCGTCGCATGTCATAGAGTATGACAATCACCGCATTTCCTGCGTCGACGGACGTCGATATATGGTTTAAGAATTCCAGCTGACATGTCACACAAGAGCGCTTACTGAAGAAACCGTGCTGTGAAGGGTTTGTGAGGTTTTTGTCCCCAAGAACTCGACTATGTGCATCTTTATTATCGTTTCAAGGATTCTCGATCAGATTGACTTGTGGTTGATGGGACGATAGTTATTAACGTCCTGCCTTGGACCACTCTTTTGACGAGGCATAATGATTGAGGTTTTCCACTGAGGAGTGATGGTGCTGGGTATAAGTAATAAGTTGAACAAATTGAGTTAGAGGATGGGTATATCCTCACCTGCCTCCATGACGACCATTGGTGGAATACCATCTGGTACAGGATGGATTGAGGGCCTAATGCTAGCTAACTGTGAGCGAACACTTTGAACATCGATCAGAACATTACTCAAACCTTCATCTCTGTTCGATGGGATATTTGCAGTTAGTGCAACCATCAGCGGCCCAGCTAGCCTTGTATAAGCAAGAAACCATGTGCCAAACATGCCTTGCTATCACACTCGAATAAGTGGTGTCTTCAACACTCTCAGTATCTCCTGGACATCGCTCAATGCTTCAGCAGTTCAAGACGAACTCCTTTCATGCATTCAACTTAATGGAATCGACCAACTTGCCCTCAGCCAACCAAACAGTGGCATATACTTTATCTCATACCTACCACAGATATCTTTTCCAGAGGATATTCGTTCTCGAACAGTTTCCGGGAAGTGATCACAATTTTTGTAGATATCTGTTTGATTTAGATACGGCTACTAAGCCGAAGGTTTTAGTCTGGCGTCCGATCACATTCATTGTTTGGAATGCTTTGGTCTGCCTGCTAAGGTCCTTAAAATGGAATATATCCTCCTTCCAACGGCATACCCAAACGTAACAACAGAGTAACTGACCAATGGTTTTACCTCTGTATAGACGTCCTTGTCCCCAAAACGCCAAAACTCGTCGATCCGCATGCGTACGTTCCTCAATGCTGAAGAAACTGAGGCGAAACTATTTAAGTCGGGACAAGGAAGAGCACTAGTGTTTGACCTGGTGATATAAACGAGCAATACGATTGAACACAGAACGTCCAATGCAACTGTGTCAAATGTCCGAACAGAAACTCGCGCTTAGTGACGAGCAGTGGTACATGAAAGCAATGCAGATGGTGAGACAGAGACGTTTCATGAGGGACCCTGCCATAAAAGTTTTACTTTGGAATAAAAAATGAATGTCGACGATCCTTTTGCTATACGTATTATCCTCAGCTCATATTTCGCTGTTTCGTTTGGCGTGGAAAACATCTCATTATATGTTAATGCCCCGTGAAAAACATTAAAGTCCTGAGAAATGTTCTGATTGACTTTGGAGGTATTCTTTCACAGTTAGCTACCATCAAACACTTCATCCATCTCAGAATTGATGGCATTCCACCGATGGCCATCGAGCGAGGAGGTGAGGATGTATCCTACCATTTATTCAGTTTTCACTCCCGTCACTTTCATCAAGCACAATCCCTTCTTGACGGGGAATCCAGACATCGGATCTCACTGCAAACAGGTCCTGATGCAGGAAGTTAGCAACCACTGCCCTACTAACCACACACCAGTCTGCCCAAAGAAGTTCAGAAGGACGGCAGAAGTGCACTTTGTCGAGTTTCTAAGGTCACAAAACCTTAGAAAACATTCGCAGCACGGTTTTTGTAGTAAACGTTCCTGTGTTACTTGTCAGTTGGACTTCTGAAGCCATACGTCGATGTCCGCCAACGCAGGGAACGCGGTGCTTATCATACTCTTAAACATGTGAAAAACTTTTCATCATGTGCCTCACAAGTGTCTTGATCAAAATGGCATACTTTTGCGTACACGACTTCTGGTATAGCCAAATTTTATCGTATTTTGTAGGCCGCACCGGAACGGTGGAAACAGAAGAGCAGTGCTCACCACTAAAGCCAGTCACCAGTGGAGTGATCCAAAGAAGCGTCCTGGGACCGTTACCTTTCCCGATGTATGAAAATGTCATATGCGTTGCTACTAAACATAGAAAACCCCTTCTGACTGCTGACGATATCAATACCGTTCACACAGCCCACCAACATAGCAACCTCACCACCTGTCTATAAAGTGTACGGCAGGACGTGATGTCACTGACGTTGTGTTGTGAAGCCTGGCTGATTACGGGTCCAGCGAACAAACTGGACATCATTCCTTATGGTTATCCAACACCTGGTGGTCTTGTCTCACTAGACGGTTATAATACTGACACCGCCAAATCCGCTTGAGATCCGGGAATGCTGTATTCGAACTCCCTCAATTTCCATGAACAAGTATGTTTCCGGGTGGAAAAATGCGAACGGGCAATGAGTTATATCACCGGGACATTCGGTCAACCGGCTGCAAGGTAGACCGTCAACAAAATGTGCGCTTGGCCGCAACTTGGGGATTGCACATCCACTTATTTCCATCCACTTAAATCTGATGGGCTTGTGCTGAGAAACCCTCAACGATCCTTTGCAAAAAATTATTAACATACTGCTATTAATTCGTCTATAGAGACTGCTGTCAAATTCTTGTCACTGATCCACTCTGATTAGGGAGATTAAATTTCAATTTTGCAATTCTGAATAAACTGATACAATCGGACCCCATCGTCGCAGCGCCCGACGTTTACTTGCAATACGGCCGTAAGAAATAAGAGCTTCACTCTGTCATCTATGCTAGCTCGGAAGGAGGTACACACAAACACCTTTACCACAAACTATTCCCGTATTTCCAATAAACTTTCCAATGAAATCAGACCCGGTAACAACATTCGGCGTTTTTAAAAGGGCTGGACAGCTACCTTACTCTGTCAAACACAATGTCTGTCTTCAAGCTCTTCGTATTCTCTGATGACTTACTTGAATGTGATCCGGGAAACACATAGCCGTCGGCTGCATATAACGTACATGCCCGCCCCCGTTTCCGCACTCCCTCGAAAGCAGCTTGCTCAAAACGATTCGTTATATTTCTATCATTTATTCACACTTCCATTTATCACTAGATCTATTGCACGCTCACGAAACCGTTGTGAAAACGACATCATTCCATTCATATGTGTCCAATCACTTGCACGCATTACTCAGATTGTTGGAAGATGTAAAATTGGCGCTTATTAGTAACTCCAGTAGAATGACCTCATATGAGCCACACTTAGAACACGCACATAGAAAATATACTGGTTTTTAATCGACCCTCACGTCATTCTCTACATATATACGCCCTTCTACTTCACTTATCCTCGTAATTACTGGGATTATGAACGTTGTTAGCCTTCAGGCCATGGTTAGGATTACTGACTATATTACAAAACACTCCACACAAACATGCGAAGAAATTAATCCTTGCTTATACCTGGTACAATCGCATTGGAGTCCCGACTCACCCCGTCCGTTGATTACCTCGGCCATGTTAGGGAAACTGACGTCAAACTCCGTGCGGCGTTTAGATTGCTAAGTGTTAATCATTCTGGAAGCTGACTCGTGCTACTCGATTATCGCGACACATTACAAATAGTTGTCAGCGCCAAATGTTTTATCAATCAACTTTGAAATATTAACATCAAATAATGCTTGTAAAAATATCCACATACACATAGTGAAGATGATCGCCCCATAGTCACTCATTTGACACACAAGACCGCGTTCTTTTTCAGTCCCATGAAGATCCGTTATGCGATGAAACCTTCTCGCGACCACTGGAAGCAAAACTCTGTAGTGACCAAACGATTTGCAAATTTCTCTTCTTTCGGACGTTTTGGAATGATTGACGAGGTCTTATGCTGCAGTCTACCTGACTGTTCACTGGATTTTAGAAATTTCTGTCCTGTTTCACTGAATCCGACTTATTTGGGCGTTTTTCACGCCAAGTAATGGGGAAATCTCAGAAGGGTGTATTTGGACGTGTTTCCCGGTATGTCCTAGTGCAATTGTAACAGTAGACAGCAATTTATACACGAGACAACAATCACGGAGAGTTCCGATCAAATCCAGTACCACAGAAAAACACGAACAATCAGTCACAGTAAGTATATTAATGCCACTGATACGAGGCGGTTATACACACGACGTCAAGTCGAACACGTGAAACACACTTCACCCGAGAGCAGTAAGACCGTTCAGACAATTCAGTCAAGGAAGGATAATGTCGTTGTTCTAGGGACGTTCGTGTGACGTGGAACACTGAGTAAAATATGGACGGACCGCCCGAAGTAAACAACAAAGGAGAGAACATCAGAGAAACGTTTGAAATACATGCGCAACAGTCTCTGCATTGATACACTGGGCTCATGCACAACCTTGTAGAAAGTAGATGAATATAACATCACACATTCTATACTAAATCTGTAGAACAAGCGAAGTTTATTTTCCTGCTACGTGCGTCAAAGTTTTCAACACTGCAGTCGTTTTCTTTCTGATTACACCCTCATGGCTAACAGAATTGACGCGTGTAGTGCTATTCAATTGGTCATTAATTGCCTATAAGCATCTGCGATGATCGCACACTTCCAAGGGTGCTTCTCACCTATTGGTTGCGAAATACACACCACTTATTCACTTATCTGTTTATTTTGAACCAAATTGGCGCCCACATACTTAGGAGTGGGATACTGCGAATTCCCATCAACAGAAATCTTTGCATGTGACAGTTTTTACTTTGTTTTGCTGTTCCATAGTTATAACAGCCTAAAAAATTTCTTCGAGAAAATCGTTCACTACAGTTCGTGTTCTACGACTGGACCGGCATTTTCGAAATAATGTTTGGTTTGGCGGGATCCGGTTTCCTTTCATACCGGGGACAAGATAATCTGAACGGTCGAATTTTCTGACTGGTCGTTGGATAAGTCCGTTGGCAGATTAATCAATACTGGAGTTTGCGTACACGTAAACGGCAAATAATTGTAAGTTTTTCGATATTTAGGTGCAGGTTTACACAGAAAAAAACAACGTGAATGTTTTGAGTTGTATGGTGACAATTGTATACGTTCAACTGTATTCACACACGTGGATATCTGATTATATCGACGTTTACGCAGTCATGGATAGATGCGTATATTTATTGCCTGACCATTTAATCCTCTATTCATAATCATATATACTATATGTATTCACAGAACCTTTCTGCATTTTAATACGCATCGGTTCACATATATGGGCTGCTAAGCAAGCAAACGTCTGTGCAACCTCGAATGTGCCTTCGTAGCACATTATTTTGGGAGACAAATTACAATGTGTAGTATTCTACATATTTTTTGGCAAGATTATTTGTGCAGTTTTAAGTAAACTCGATATAACTTCCATTTCACTGAATTTTCAGACATTTTTGTGTAAAAGGAAACTGACTCTCTGGTTTAGCCAGGGTGGGCATCGGATCTTTTTACGAATTTCGTAGAATGCAAGCCGTCCAGTGCAACAGAAGTTTTCCTGGAATCTAGGTACGATTTTGCACTGTTTTCAGTCCCGTGAATAGTGGGGTACGAACAAGGGTTTCTGCAGTACTGTCGTGAGGGCGGGTCGCGAGTCGAACTACTTAGAATGTTAATAGATGAAACAAATTGGGTATCCATTCCCGGTGAAAGCCTACCGTATGAAAATGTGCTCCCAGAAATGTACTCATTTGAACGGATCTTATGAATTTGAGAGCATGAATTTGAGGGCATAACTGACCAGTTCATGTCCTCTCTCGCAAACTTGTCTTCACATGCTGGTCTGTCTTTACGTCTGACGAGTCTGACATGATGAAAGGATATTCGATTTTCCCTATAGATTTCGATGGTAAATATAATGTTGGGGTGCAGACTGTTAGGCTCCGTGCATGGCTATACTACCCGCATGCCACATTTGTGTCATCAGTGTATCTGGCGTGTAAATGTGCCGAAATGTTAATGTCTTGGGCCTGGTTCTGAACGGAAGCTGTAAAAAATCTTCCAGGATAGATCCGAGGTCCCCTCAGTTGCCAAACTAGCTAGCTGGTAAGAAAACCGTCCAATGAGTATGAATCATGCATTCCTGGTGCTTGCATGGAGAAAGCATGAAAAAACAGGTTGGGGTGATGTTCCATCAAACAGTCGTGAGTGGTATTTGTGAATAAAGATCGGACACTAAACTGCGTCGCCATCTTGTCATTCAGACGGCGTCGCTCAAGGTTCTACTTTTAGACTGCCAAGAACCAGCCACTAAGTACACCTCACTGAAGCGCTTCGTGTCATCCGTCAGACAATGAGTGAACACGCCTCAAATTCTATCGATGCGCCTGCAACTCGTCGTGTGAAACTACAATTACCGTTCGAAAACGAGTGATCCCTAACCTGTCATCATTCATACATCATGTTACATGTACTGGGCGTTCTTCTTATTACCAATTCTGTATTCTTATTCTTTGTTTCCCTCCTGAACCTAAGTCTGTATCCATTGCCTGCGTCTTTCGATCAGGTAACCGAATGATAATTGATCGCTATGGGCTCCCACAGATCCAAAGAGTTGTACATGGTTCGATTGCGTATATGAAAGAGCGGACAAAATGACGTCCAAACAAACGTCCTACGCGATGGTCTTTGTGTTCCCCAGCAGATGTACGCTACCTGTTGAGTTCGGACATCTATGTAATGGTCGAGTCACGCTGAACCCACTTGCAGCGTCATTCGGTGCGCTGGAACTTGAATGGTCTCTTCCGCAATTTTGCCAGAGTCCATCAGGTTCTCAGCCGGTTTAGAAACCGACTTCGATTCAAACAGGACAGTAGTACAGGCGAGTGTGTTAGCATTTAGGCGCCAAGTTGATAAAAACTGCTAGAAAGCTAAATGGAATAATAGAACGGCAGACCCCGAAGTTGAATCTGTTAAATACATCAACTCTGGGAAGAATGATTCACGTAAACGCGACCAACATACAGTAATGCACTTGGTGACGATGAGAGAGTGCACGGCTCTAAAAAAGGGTGAAAGTAAACGAGGTATCCTCAGTAAGAGGAATGGTATAAATGGCTGCGTGAACACAATGTTTTATGAACAAACGGTATCTAACGTTAATAACAGGCCAAAGGCAACGTACTTCGGAAGAACAATTCGTCTGACGAATTTCAGCTAGTGGAGTTGGACGTTGGGGAAGTTTGGTCGTGGTTACTAAGAAAATTTTGAGTGTAAGAAAGGGAATGAACAAAAAGTAAAATCTGGGTGTACGAAGCGTGGCGGCTACCATATCATAATATACACAGTTGTCGTCACACTCGACATAGAAAACTATTTCAACGCCAGTCCAGAAACCCATTTGAGCTCTCAACACTCAGGTGACTAAGGGTTGAGCGTGTATCGTGGCCGAGTCTTCTCATCTCTGGACGGTATTCGCTGTCAGTATTATTCTCCGACGTCATCTGTAGAAGACATGTGCATAGTATACCTCGACTAGACATTCCGTGATCCTTTATAAATTATACTTACCACGGTCTTGGGCTACAGGTCTGAAAGTCGGAGCCCTCCTTTGCTCGGACCAGTGCACCAACCTTCACATTTAGTCTGACCTTGGTGGCAGGCAAGTAGGTAATAACACCCTAGTTCGAGGTTTCCAAGACGCTCGCTTGCCTGCACCCGTTGGGGCATCTTTATCCTCTGTTCTGTTGCCGACGTTTCCTGAGAGTGCTGAACGGCCGACTGAACTATCCCCGATGAGTGGCTGCCTTTCAATACCCACACGCGACGGCTGACTCCCGTGTGTCTGGTGTTCAGGGTCTCCCATTCAACGTAGATTCTTTTGGTGCAAGCGCTTCACTCACGACCCAGCCTTGAAACCCCGGATACAGATCTTTTGGTTCTGTGGATCCTCTTAAGAGTTTTTTTAACCGATAGTACGGACCTTCCTTCTTTCAGCGGTATAAAGATAGGTCACTGTCATACTTACATTGAAGTAAGCAGATTGGCATCCCGCTGTTATTAGCCCGCCTGTCAACCTCATTAACATTCCATACGAGACAGTGCGTCGTTTGTTTTCAAGCGCTATTTTTAACCCTATCTTCTCAAACAGCCTCCACCCATCTACTTTGTATAGCGTTCTACCCTACTGGTCACGCGCAACCAATATTTTGCTCTGTCGTGATTTTAACTCGTGATTGAAAAGTGCGCTAATATTGTTAAACTGTGTGATGAGTCGCACCGTACATAGTGAGAGTTAAATTTTGATTTCGTTGGCTTATTTGCCATGTTATCAATACTGCGTAGAAACTAGCGCCTGGTTTGAACTAGGTACGATTCTGATCGTCGTTGCTTATTTCTAACTTTCACATAAGTCATATTAAGTAGGACGGAGGTAGTAGCCACAACTCTAATATTATCTTCTTTGATCTCGCCGAACTGCTTGAGCGTCTACCTTGTGGTATTCCTGTGTAGCATTTGAGAGCTTTTATTATCCTGTGAGAACTTCCGTATTGAATCATGTCTCTCCTTAGAAGAAACCCATGGAGTGAAAGCCTGATCTGATCTTTCTTCTTTAATTATCTCCAAAGAAGTGTCACAGTAGCTCTTTCTTGTTCCCCCGTGACCTCTGAGACTTCAGAATTTATTTTCGACAAAATTATCATTTGTGCTAGCAGTCGAAAGGCCTGGAATGTTGATGGTTTAAGTGAAATACAGAATGGCCAAAACTATGTCAAATTTCGGTTAGATACGCTGAGTCTCCCTCGAAACGACGGTTATTTGCACATCACCTGTTCGGAGGGACCCAGGAAATCTATTCGCCACACGTGGTTCGTAGACTACAACAGGTATCATGGAGGCTGAAATAAAAAATGGCTGAAGGATTGGGCTGTCGTCTAGCTTATTATTTTGTTATCAAAAGGTGGTTGTCACAAAGGGATCTAGAGTTTGTGGATGATTGGATGTATCTTCCCTCACAGAGACAGACATGGTTTTCAAACGCTTCACGGAATCTATATAATTTCGGTACTGTAAAATGCAAATTAAACCTTGCATGCTCGCCTGAGGAACAACAAGCACCACTTAAAGTATTCAGCAAGTATCAATCGAAATTATTGGTGGCCAACAGCGTTCCCCTTACGACTTTCTATCTACATCACTTTTGAGAGTATCATAGTGATACAATTCTCATGCACGTTTCTTGCAGCGTAGGACTTGTGCAGCAAAATTATGACTGAAAACAGTTCAGGGGTCACAAAAAGCTCCACAAACTCTGCGGCTTCTTTAAAAAGTAGACCGCTATCAACCACTAAAACTACTTTCCACTTGAGGCGGATAATTTTTGTTCTAGGAATCGTTTCAGTCAGCCAGTAGATTCATACCGACTCGAGGCACTGAAGGTTGATAGATTACTCTGTAATTGGTACTTTCTGTAGTAGCCAAAAGAGGTACCACATTTCGTTTTCAAGAGTTGTCGAGCCAAAAGAAGTTCTCTGGGTAGTAAAATTGAAGAAATGACCGGATACCCGTTATTGGGTCTCTGTTATCGAGCCTGTGCAAAACTGTCTGAAAATCGCCCAAAATCGCCGCTGAAGATTGAAACAATATGAGCCTACAATATTACACGAAAACACATAAGATAAAAGGCATCAAACCGCGATTGCCGCACAGAAATACTTCATGAAGAATAACGGATAACTCGACATCAACGTGTTTTAATCGACTAAGGGTTCAATGTAGTTTACATCACCAATTAACCGCGTAACAAGAATGCCTTTGCGGAAGAAAGGTTGTCCGGAAATTATCTATAATTACAAACGTTACTTTCACCACTAGATACTGTGCGCGCTTTGGAAATTTTAAACAATCTCAAAGGACGTATCACAACAGAGGAGTACAAGTCTTTCAGGAATGCTGTTGATAAACTCATTGTGGCTCTTGAAAACCCGTTATTTTCCTCCCTCATAGGCGAGGCGTTTTTGAGATGTCGGCTAACCTGCTTATAGATGTTCAAGAATACTACGAAACGCTGCTTGGATGCGGTTTAGAACACTCCGCTAGTTGTGGTCACAGCTCGAAATCTAGCAATGTACGTAAAGTTTTTATTCAGTTATTTTCGTGCATCTCGTTGTATATTACTAGTTCAGTTGTGTCCCACAAAATACTTCCTGAAGCATGAATAGTGGCTGTACCTATGATTTGTGTTGTGTATAGTACCTATACATAGCACGTGTTATGTATATTTACATATGCAAGTGTACATAATATAATATAGGTGATCACGTATACAAACTTGAGTTTGTCCAAACTCACCTACCGTTAGAGCACACCTTTGCTAACAGACCCCCGCTAGCATACGTCAAAGGTAAACTTGGAGCGAATTATAGCAGCTTTCGGGGTGAAGTGTACTCGGCGTACGTATACGTACGTTGAAGCGTCAACCTCTGGAGGCAATAAGTCCCTACTAGCGCGAAAAGGTATGAATTAATCTAAATTAATCTGGGTAATTTCACAAAAACCCAGTGTGCTCTACATTGACCAATCTGCAGACTGGTCAATGTAGAGCGGTCGTGAGCGCTTATTTAGGATGAATTACGTTTTTGACGCAACGATAACTTACCCTAAATGTGTAACACAGGTCTACCTGCTTTAGAAATCAATATACATGGGTCCTTTCACGTTGATCTATCATTGGTCATAAAATGTAGAGGCATTTCATCCGCAGATTGACGCAATTTACCCCCATTACTCACACTAATCTAATGCCGAGCGTATTCCGTTCCGAAACTGCTTTAATTCATCCCTAATGAAACCCTAATATGTGCTTACAGGGTATAATTAATGACAAGTCAATATGAACAGTTCCATTGATATTCATTTTCGACGCGGGGCGACCTGCGTTACATAGTTGATGATATATGGTTGAGCCAGGCGTGCAATTCATCCCAAACAGACACTCGGACTGGTCAGTATGGGGCAAACGTGTTTCTGTGTAATCTATACCTATGTGTGCTAGCACGTTTTATAACACCTGTGCGGACCAATACCGGCTGCGTGTGTGCGCAGTTAAAGCCGCGAAATCAGGCCCCACCCAGGTCAGTGCGACACAAGTAACAATGCACGTGAGCAGTGCTTTTTTATTAATGATATGCACACCTTGGTTTACGTTTGTCTACTAAATCAACATCACTAAGTCAATAATACGGCTATATGCATTGAACATCTCACGTTACTACAAAGTTTTAATAAAATTCACCCAACTTATGCCCGTTAGCATTATGTTGCCGTCCGTCACACCGACAGTTCGTTATAGCACACATAATAAGTGATAACAGGAGTTCTGTTGTCATAATGATCAATTGTACAAAGTTTACAGTCTTGGTTGTGATGTAAAACTCCGAACGCATGTTTCTATCCTTCGAATGAACGCAAACAGAATATCTGCAACTGACAAGAAAAAGAGATTAGTTGGCTTACTGATGAGTAGTCGTGGATTTGGTTTATTCTCAAGTTGACCATCACACATTTGATCGCAACCTTCGCATTCAGATAGACTTTCCAGCCAGCCTCTTTCGAAAAGAAGCACTAGACTCGAGTTTCGCTCTCATTGGAGCTCATCAGTAGTGCATATCCTTGCCACGGCCGGCATTTGAACTCCGACCATTCCAATCATAAGGCGACCGTGTTAACCACTGCGCCATTGACCTCACATCAGGCACGACCGAGTTATCAAATCTGAGCGCTCAACCCCTCTCGCTTGTGAGCAATGATCAGGTTGCCCGATCGTCTCGAGAGGAGACACAGTTACTG
>QNGE01002835.1:73190-86708 GCA_008508345.1 Paragonimus westermani | reverse complement strand
TCATGATTGGAATGTCCGGAGTTCAAATCCCGGCCGTGGCAAGGATATGCACTACTGATGAGCTCCAATGAGAGCGAAACTCGAGTCTAGTGCTTCTTTTCGAAAGAGGCTGGCTGGAAAGTCTATCTGAATGCGAAGGCTGCGATCAAATGTGAGTGATGGTCAACTTGAAGATTAGTTGGCAGTTTAATGGTCAGTCTTTAGATGTGAGAACAAGACGTGTCAATCGAAATGGGAATGCCACATATTTTACTCCACCAGTAGTTGCCGGTCATGACGTTTTGTTACTCCAGGGGTGCATTCGATGCCCACTTAGCTGCTTACTCCTCTACTTGGTCACGAGAAATTTTGAACCATTTAATGATTTACTGCTCAATGGCATCTGTGGTCGTTTCTTCTGACTTCCAGTTTGCTATGGCAGTCTCTGACGGAGGTATGTTGAATCGTACTTCTTTCAACATACTTATGAAACTTATGACACTTATGACCGCCTTAATCTTATAACCCTAACTTTGTTTGTGCCGTTGAATGACTGAAAGCAGTACACAAGGTAATCGTCAACCAGATTGGGCAGTAATGAGCACAAAATTTTGGTTACAGAACAATCGCTCATCATCATCATAGACAGCAGAACATCAGTGGTTCACACTAATGCTTAACTGCCACACAAACATGAAGAAAAAGAAAACCCTATATAGAAAGAGAGAAGGAAAAAGAAGGGGACGGGAAGGGACCTAACTACTGAAAATGACTACGTCCCTATTCAAACGTTCAGCATCAAGGTGCCTACACCTTGCAAACAACACAACCGAGCTGCAAGTGAGAGTAAGGCGTCATCAGCGAGACAGCTTCCTTACGGCTTTCACTGCCCCGCGTCATTAAATGCACTCACTTCACAGACAGCTCGGACAAACAACGACAACATTCACGCCACTGAGCTCGATTAGCCGCCATCTCACCTAGTGTCTCCAACCACCGACTCTGTGAGTCGCGAGGACCCCAGCCCGGGAGACGAACACGACCCACGGTGGCCAACCCCTTCGTGAACGACTTCATTTCCCTACGCCAGGTCATTGTCTGTCCACCTCGCACCTTACACCAGTCGATCGCAGTGTCAGCGAATAGTGCTCGGTGTGGAAGACGACTAACTGGCATTCTTAATACATGACCTAACCATCTAAGCCTGTGTAAACGTAGAGATTGGACAAGAGAACTCGTCTGACAATCACTACCAAACACCCGCTTCCTAACCTCCTCGTTACTTACGCGCTGATGCCACCCGATACGAGCGATTGAACGCAGACATCGGTGGTCAAATACTTGAAGACGGTTCACGTCTTCTACCCTGAGCGGCCAGTTTTCGCTGCCGTAAAGTAATACGGCCCTTGCCGTTGTCTTATATACACGACCTTTAAGCTTCAGAGAAATACAATTCTGTCGCCAGAGATGTCCTAGATTAGCGAATACCGCCCTAGACTTAGAGATGCGCGCTTCTATTTCATTCCCTACACCTCCACCGCCGACGCTGATGCAGCTTCCCAGGTATACAAACCGGTCAACAACCTCCATGTTTACATTATCTAACAACAAATCTGCGTGATCACAACAATCCTGCAGAAGCACTTTGCATTTTGAGGCTACAAAGCCCAGACCGAAGTATTTAGCGGGACGCGAAATCGCGTCTAGCATTGCTTGTGCTGCCTGAAAGTTGTCAAACAGTGACACCTTGTCGTCAGCATAATCAAGATCAGCCAGTCTTTCACCAGGGAGTAGATCCACGCCGGCGGTACACATGACGCTGCTCCAAAATTTGACGGAGAGTGAAAATGTGATCTACACATCCCCGCCCGGGGCGAAACTCTGCCTGTTCTTCTCTAATGTTTACCTCTCGAGCTGCAGTGAGTCGACGAAGTACAATGGGTGCTAGAACCCTAGAAATGACTGGAGTCAAACTAATTCCTCTGTGGTTTTCACAAGAGTCCCTTATACCTTTCTTGAATATAGGTACTATTATTGAGTGACCCCAACTCGAGGGGATAGTGTCCGTCGTCCACGCAAGTTAAAACAAGTGAGTCGAAGCTTCTACTAACGTCTCTCCCCATTCTTTGAAAAGTGCTGGCATAAGGTCATCTGGACCAGCAGCCTTATTACATTTGAGAGCCGCGATGTAATTGCGGACCTCAGTCTCAGTGTGTAGTTCCAAGTCTACCGACCATTGCACTACATCAGAAGTTTGTGTCGGCAACGCGGTAGAAGCAGAAGGCCAGTTAAATTGACCCTCAAAGTGTTCCACCCATCGCTCTAATTTTCTGGACTTATTATAGATGAATGTGCGATCTGTCTCACTGATAGCTTCACTGACAGACGGTCGCCTGAGACCAGTGGCACGGATAAGCTTAGACAGTTTGCCAGTGTTTCCTGAAGCAAAAGCCGTCTCCATCTCTTTAACTTTTCCCAATAACCGAGCCTCATGATCAGCCTTTAGGCTACGTTTCAGTTTCCTACAGACATCTCTTCTACACTTGTTATATGAACTGCCAGGAGGGATTTTCCGCATGGTTTCTAACAACTCCAGAGGTTTCTCCGAGGTCGAACGTTTGTTCATTGTGTGTACCACCGTGTTGCATGCCACATTACCTGCTTCACGAATGGCCTGTGTGATCTGGTTCCAGGAGCGGTCAGGATCATAGAAGTGAGAACTACTGAGGCAGGTTTCTAAGCTGGTTTGATACGTATGCTTTACCGAAGGTATTATTAGTTTATACACCGCCAACCGTTCTTGTCGGTGGGGTCGTTTTCCAGCAAAAGTGATTACGAAACGACAACGTACCAGCGCATGATCTGACTCTAGGTACGCGCTCCAATAAGAAGGACAGTCCTAAATGGAACCCCGCCACCTATAACTAACAGCTATGTGGTCTATCTGAGGCCAGGTCTGACTCAGAGAGTGAGGGCGCCAACTATAGAAACGACGTGCACGATGCCTAAAACTAGTGCTGACTAAAAACAGCTTATGATCAGCGCACAGCTGCAATAGTCGCCCGCCATTGTCCGACCGATGTGATGCTATCCCAAACCTGCCACCTAGACGAGATCGGTTTTACGAAAGCGGCCGACCTGGACGTTCATATCTCCTGCCAGAACGACCATATCAGAACCACTTGTCGACCGGGGGAGAACGGTCAGATCCGAATAGAAAACGTCTTTGACGCCGACGTCACTACAGTCAGTTGGAGCATAAGCGGACATAACGCAAAGATTTCTGACGGTTTTGCGTCTAGAACTGACCCTAACAGAACCTTCCAACCGGACGGCACAAAGTCTACTATTTACAGGAATTCAATCTATCAATGCGGCTGCGGCCGTCGTGCTGAGGACTATACCTACTCCCGATTGACCGGTAACCGCGGCCGGAGAGTCACCCGAAGTGTATAACCAGTATCGGGTAGAATGTGCAGATGCTGTTAATTCCATACGTTGACTACTGTCGTGAATTCTAGTCTCTGAGATACAGCAAACATCGATATGTACCGAGTCTAACGTTTGTGCGAGAGCAGCCTAGACATTGACAGGAGAACGATTATAATTCTCAACCAAAGCCTTTGGCTCAATAGGCTGTACTGCAAGGCAGCGGGTGGGTGGCGGTGTACCAGAAACGGTACGTTTTTTTAGGAAAAGATGCCAACCATCTTCCAACCCCAAACCTGGAGGACCAGGAGACTGATTTGTCCTACCTGTTGGCCTGCCTGGTATGAGTAACTCTGTCCAGTTTAGCCCCAGAGGTCATCGAGATGCGCAAGCTGTCACACCACGTCAAGATCCCGTCTCACCGTGACGGACAATCGTTGCAGCTGGCGGAATGTAGGCTTGAAGAGCTGATTTAAATGGGAATTATTGCGTGTGCCTACGTATTAGTGGACAAACGGGATACCCGTTTATCACTCCGATTCTACTGCCGTGTGCTTCTTCGGAGGCCCATCCTCTTCTGCGAATGATCACTGTCTAGACGGCAACCCTCAAAATGAATGATGGGACTGATTTTTACACACGTTTTCCACTGTCCCTTCAGTTATTACATGTACACAGTAGCACGTGCTATTAGGGGAATACCGAGGGAGACACTGATATATGAAGAAAATATAAGACGGTTTTGATAATAACACATGAAAATGGTTGCGTCGTGAAACTATCCTTGGTTCCGACAATGTCTTGATGGACTCTTCGTTGCTACGAATGCTACTAAGTAACCTACCCGCGCGGGACGTATATGGACCAAGGGGGATTTTTGGTGCACATCCATAAATCTTACGCAGGTGTCAATACCAACTTATTTCCCTTTTCCTCACCTACCAATAACCCTGCTCACTAATTGCTTTTTTCATCCACCTCATTGACTTAACTTCCATGGTGAAGTAGGTCAGAACGGAAGTAAAGACCACTGATAGCATGATGTACTTCGCGCGACACAGTGAGGTTGAAATTCGTCAATTTGCGCGTGATTTTTATTCCGTTACCTCTCTGAAAGTGAAATTTATTGTCCGAATAGGCTTGCGGGACCCCGTATGAACCCACAGTATGAATTTGTGACCCTGAGGCTTCAGAAGAGAACCTTGATTGTTCCTATTATGTTTTGACAGCCA
Source organism: Paragonimus westermani (assembly GCA_008508345.1). Taxonomy (NCBI): domain Eukaryota; kingdom Metazoa; phylum Platyhelminthes; class Trematoda; order Plagiorchiida; family Troglotrematidae; genus Paragonimus; species Paragonimus westermani. Next base: position 82,068 of record QNGE01002835.1, on the reverse strand, counting down.
AGTAGCATCCGGCTCTACCGAAAGTATGGTATTGTGAGTCAGCCTTGATTGTGCTTCCGGTTTTCTAGGTGAATAAAACCACCGTTAAGTTGTTGAAAGTTTGAACACGCCTATTTCAGACACGGCTGTAGCATCAGCGTAAAAAGTACTGTGTGTGAGGAACAAACTGTGGAACATCATCTGTATGTCCAACCTCTGTGGGACTGGAAAGTTTCGAGTATGAGCCTCTGTACCGACAAAAGGCTAATGCTTTCGATTGTTTTCAAAGGAAAGCACTGACAATGGAAATAGGTTGTGCTCATCAATGCGATATAGTTAACAGGACCACTCGGCGTGGCGCGCACAGTACACGTCTATTGTAGACTTGCCGCATTTTGTTAATCTAGTTGGTGACGTTTGCTAAACACTGATGATTCACTGACTTACAAATTTCCACACCGGTTCACACGTCCCACGCAGCCTATCCCAGTGATACCTTACATTGAACATTGTTGAAGAAAATAATGGTAACGCAACCAGTAATCCCTTATTCTTAGAGTAGACACTGTCTCCATTTTGCAAGTTATTAACGAGTCTGACAACATTTAGTTAAGATGACTGTTCTGAATAGTCTCGAAGTGGTACTTATAAGCTCCACGCCCTATATTCGTATGAGGGACTGCTTTACCGTAAAACGTGTAAATCTACAGTGTGAATGATACGTCATCCTATCTTCTCAGTATCCATTTAGTTAAACCAATCCAAGTGATACAGGCTTACAGCCACAAGAACGAACAGATAAACAGAAATAAATATTATTGTGACACGGTTTGGTCGCTGGTACAAGGCTGCATTAGCAGATTTGAGTTTGTCACCTGGAATTAGTCATTTCATCTTGTGGAAAACTGTTGGAATTTCACCTTAGTGTAGTCGGTCCTCATAGCTCAAGACAATGATGGCCTGATTAGCGAATATAAATGAAGTTCTTCTAGCCAGCCAAGTGATAGTCTGCTTGGTAAGTGGATCACACTCACCATTTATTGTGAGGCTTATTAACCCCACACCATATTGATTAACTCCAAATCAACAGACGTCTACTCTTCTAACAACATTCTTCGGGGGAGGTGGTATTTTCAACACTCAGTGTTATTCCCATCTGTTTCTACATTTATCGGTCAGCATGTAAAACCCCAAGAAATTGTGTTGAGTTGTGTTAACGAATGAGAGTCATACAGTGTTGGGTGAACCATGATAGCTGGATGAATGAAACAGCCATCAGTATTCGGGCATGATATTGCTACCAAAACCTAAAGTAGAAATTTCTGTATTCATTTCGGATAAACAGATATGCACTCAGTGGGCGCATGTAAACAGACACTAAATCTGAGGATAGATACCATAATTCACGTGTATCCCCGTTATCTACCGACTGATCTCTACAAATCAACCAGTTGTTCGTATTCCCGTTGCTAGCCACTGGTTTCATGCATACTGTTGCAATATGGTGGCTTGGCAAGTGTTAATATTTAAAAAAAATGTACTGTAGAATGCAACTTTTGAACTTAAATTCGTAAGGTTTCTGTGTTGGAGTAAGATTAAAGTATCACGTCTATGTTCTTCATAGGCGTTCACATCACCAATTCCCCCCAAAAGGCTCGCAGGGTCCAATATAATTCACCGATACTGGGGCATTACTCAATGATAATGTATTAACTGGTCCACAGGAAGACAAAATATTACAAGACAAGAGCATATGATACTTCATGACAGCCTCTATCTTTGATCGTAAAACCTGCGGAATTATCTCCAAGAAGCTGGCATAATCGATACTTAGAAGCTCTCCTATGTATCGATTTTGAAACAATTAGGCTGATCGTGCGAACGAAGTTTAAACATGCACTCTGTTTGTTTTTGGATCGCCTTCCAAATGGGATGGGGGAACTCCAGTCTCTAACAGACATTGTTGATGCTTACTTCACAAAAACAACCTGGATGTTAAACCCGGCTCCGACGAAAAGTCTGTAACTGTTGAGCAAGCTATATCAAAAGACTAAAAATTCACTTCTGAGTATGACCTGGTGTAAAGAAGTAGTCTTCAAGATTCTCATGACTCTTGATCTAAGACCAGGCCAACAAAGTGCTCAATTGGTGTTCCTTCATGGGATCAGCGTTCTGTTGTGTTGGAACAATCGTCGGTTGTTGGGATAGTTTAACCAGACATCTCATAGTTATGGGTTAAACGTAAATGGAGACTGGATAAGTGAGGGTAGATATGTCGTTTGTAATCTTCTTGGCAAATGGGCAAATTACGCTTATATCTGCATCGCTCTACACTTACAACGGGGTTCGTCAGTAGAAGATTAGAAAATGATGACAAAATCGGGTCTGCTGAGTTGGCTGAAGTCAAGGCCTGACCAAGTGATACTCCCGCTGTGAGTATTTACTAGGTTGGCGCTCCCATAGCATGGGACGCATATTTGGATGATGAGAATCTCGACGAAAAGGTGCGATCTGTGTTCGCACTCACTGTGTATCTGTGGCAGGCAGAGAATGAGCGTGGTCATTGATCGATATAATCAGCCTGTTAAAATGCTGCGTCCAAGAAGTAGATCTGATGGTCGTCAGCTCCCAGCTATAGAGGGTGGAAGCGATAATCTAGTTGAACTTCTCTTAGGAGTGATAAGTTGGACGATGATTCGCTGAAGTGTTTTATGCTTAGTTTCTACGTCTGTGCGGTGATCCCTGTTGGTTAAATTTTTCCACTAAGGCACGTGTAGCCTCAGTCGATGGGGTTTTTGATGACTACAGCATCTGTGTGTGCTGGTATCAGAACAAAACGTATGCTTAAGTTTGTGGGACGGTGACCTTAGCTTGTCAAATCAGATTTTATTATATAAATGTTTTTAAACCAGGACAGTGTGGGAAATTTTTGCACTTACGCTCCTTCGGATCGACAGATCATGTTTCTTTTTGCAGCGGTTGTAAGTTTTGCCGAATTTGTGTACACTCTACCATTATCAGCGTTCTTTCGAAATTTCCACTTTTTGATCAGCTCACACACCCAGAATTACCGAGGAACGGATCAATAGTTTCACCGAAGCAACCTTCTACTTTAACTACACGAAGTCCAGGTGAGTTTGCTGGCTCGAAATATTGCTTCATCATCGTCCGTCCTGAGCGAGTCTTCTGTTTGACATAACTCACACAATTCGGCCAACGGCGCTAGTGTACCAGCAGAAGTAATCAATAAATTCCTAAATGAATTGCACACTTTTCCTTGTTATGGAACTTAACCAGTGTTACGTGAGACGCTGGCAGAACCTGGGTCTGCTAGTTATAGTCATACTGTTTCTTTTCAATCCACGCTTACACCGGTTCTACGCCCTAATATGTGGGTCTGAAAACGCAGCTTATTCTTTCAGTGTTGAGTTCATTTTTGCTGGCTTTTAACCCACGAAAATTTGTTTGTTTTAATGTTGGATGCGCCTACATAATGCAAGATGTGTTAACATCATCCATAGTCAACTATTTAGTCAGCAGTCAATCTACACAACCTCGATCTTTCCATTCTTTTCACAATACGATGAGCATATCAGGTGAACTTGATCATTTCAAGGTTTAGGCTTTTGAACTGGCCGTACTACGAGAGTACAGGAATTTTAAATCATAACTGTCTCTGTCACCAGCACTTCCCGGAAAGTTCTACTGCGCGGATTCATAAGTTTCTTCGAGGATGGAGAAACTGACGTCTAGAGAACCTTCGTAACTTCTTGTAACTATCGGGAGCGCAACCGTAGTTTGGTTCTTTCCAGTATGTTTTTGGCAAACACAATACTTCACAGGAACAATTAGACCATTCAACTTTGATACGGAGTATCCATATAAAAATATAACGAAGTTGACCTTTTTTTGTTTATTTCCAAAAATATTTCTGAGTGATATCCATCGGGCAGCCCCAGGATTTTTAGCGGTTTAATGCTCTCACGTGATTGAAGAGAGGGCGATTTTTCAGGGACCTTCGATTCATACCATCAGGAGAAGCTCACAGTGTCATGTAGACTCTAACGTTTGTTCTCACAAAGTGAATTAATTCTAAATTTTATGGCATATCTGGGTTAGAATTAAAGCGATTACGTGTTATTTGCACTTGTTTGTGGTAAATAGTCTACATATTTTGTCTGTGATTGGTGAGAGTATGCAATTTGCTCATGTGTCACAATATGTCACTTTTTTTGCTCTGATGACATGTGTTTGGAACTACTTGACCACCGCCTACACTTGATCAAGGCTTTTGCAAGAAAATGAATTATTAAGCTCGAGTTTCGCTTTTATCAGAGTTATTCATTAGTTCATATTCTTGCTTCGGCCAGAATTGGAATAGCGCTTAAGCATTCAAGGGACAACTATGTTGACCATTGTACTGTTGCTTCCAATCCAGACGTGATCGATTAATCATATTTGGAGGCTCAGCCCCTTCCAGTTGTGCGAATTGTTCAAACTGCCTTCTTTGCTGGGACAATATCTCTCCTCTTAGCCAACGTCAATAACCCCACAAAGTTTATTTTTTGTGAACTTGAAGTCATGAGGTCCATTCAAAGTAGCAGACTGAATTGAATACCACTTATATTTTATTAGTTAAGAATCCACTGTTTCAGATAAATTCTTAACCTGGATTAGTACAGTCACATATTGAATAAACTCCCGACTTGAAAGTTACCCATAGAAATATAAAAATAGTTGGCGTTAATGGAATAAGTGACAAGCACGTTCCCATGTGATTTGAAACTTAAATTACTAGATTTTGGATAGTCAATGCTGATCGGGTGCAGCCAATAGGAAGATCAGTGTTTAGTCGAACAAATAAACCCAAGTAGGAATTTATTCCAAAATCCTTTTTGTTTTACGATCTCTTTACGATAAGTCACAGGAACAGTCAGAGAAAGACCAAGAATACGGCAGAATTGTTAGGTGTATAATCTTTCAGGTGGTGTAATATCATCCATTTTTGGCGGAATGTCTATGTCACGTGAGCTGCTAATTCTGAACTGTAATTCTAAATAGGCCTGTTCTTATCATTTGTAACCATTAGCATCGTTACTCCCTTTTCTTGCATACTGCTGTGACTTCATTTCTGGATTTAGTCAAAAGTACTAACGAGAGTCAGCAAATTTTTATCTGTACTGTGTTACCTCTACAGATACACATTTCTATCTGTCCTCCACACAGGGTGCGATTTATTGGTGCATGGCTGTGGAAGTGAAGATAATGTCTGTTTATTCTTTTTTTGCAAGGAGCTTTGTTTCGTCAGTCTGTTTGGAATACAACCGCTTCGTAAGAAAACAACACTCGTTCAGCTGATTTCTTTATCAGTGTACAGGTAGCATTGTTATGCGTCCTAATCAAACTCCCTTGTAGTTTTTGAGTGTTTTGTCTGATTTATTATGCGAAAACTTTTTTATCGTTAGTCGATTTCTTAGTAATCTTTACAAGTTCCAACCACACTGATAGATACATCAGGCAGCACTGGGTCTGACACATGCTATCGGAAAGAATCACATGAACAATTTAGGACGGAATTTCTGATTAAATATGCGTGGTGTGCAGTGTATATCGACCAACTTCTCTGATTAATATCTTATATTTACGGACGAATTTCCTGGACCTTAGATAAAATCAAGTGATTAAGTCATCAACAGTCGAAAAGCATGTCCACTTGTTTCCATACATGAGAGGAGCTGAGGGTAAGCAGATGTTGGGTCAGGTGGGAACTAATCTAACGAGAGTGCGCAAATGAATTATAAGCTTCTGAATAACTGGAAATAATAACTTCTTTGAAATGTACAATACAAGTAATAGTAGACGGATGCTTCATGGAACTTGAAAAACTTGCAATTATTGACTCACAAATCAGAACATGTATGGTGACAACAACATAGCCACCTAGGGAGTACGCATATATTAACGAAACTGAGCATTGGATAAGTCGTGTAAAGTACAAAACAGCAAAAGTATTGTTCGTTTAGTAGATCATATAAAACTGTGGTTCAAAGATAGAAAATCAAGGAGAGGCTTCGCTTTCGTTATTGACTTTTTAAAAAAATGGTGAACACTTGCATGTGTTGAAAGTAAAAGGGAAGCCAGCCTCTGAATACAATCCATTCCAATGCAATTTAAAGATGTATTTATAACAAGCACTCAAAACTGGTGGTCGTTTTGTAGCGAAAAAGCTTTTAGTAAAGCACGATCTTTATTATTCAACTCGCTGGTTGCCATGCTACGTGCGCACTCGCGTTCATGAATCGGAATTTCGGTCAACAACAACAACCTCGGTTTCTGCTCACACGTCATGTGCATTTGTACTCGGTTTGAGTGTGTGATCAACACCTTTTGTTGCTGGTTTTCCGCGTACCATTTCTCGTTCGTTGGTCCGGTCTCGTTGGGCGATGGCTCGTCAGGTGGCTCGTGTTGTCCACACTCTATCCACTGTGGATTTTAACTGTATTCTACGACCGTGTCGAGAGTGCTGGGATAATCTTGCCCCCGGTCTGGTCATCCCTCCCATTTTCCATGCCATGTCTCGTCCGTTGGTCCGATCCAATTGAGCAATGGCTCATCCGGTCGCTCATGCTGTTCTCGATCCGGTCGCTGTGGGCTTTCGGGCGTACATCCCCTGTTGAGGTATTTCTCCGAGAGTTGGAATACTTGCACCTCCGGTTCGATAATCCGCCACAGTACGGCCGATGGCTTTTATTGGCTGATGGCTTTGGACAGTACACTACTGTTCTAACATTCGTAACGTTGACTTTTGATCCAATAGTGTTATCGATTTCCAAACCGTTTATCATATTCTGATTAATTGCACGAGGCTGTTTCTTGCGTTCAGTTCTACCTATTAACGCACAGTACAGTATCGTATGATTATTAGTCGTTTTATATGACTTCCGATTGGTCTAGATGTCTGTATCCGAGTCATTCAGCTACTATGAGCATAATTAGTTCCTTTTTGTAGGCAATAAGTGACACAAGCGCACTTTGACACTGAATGTGCAGGATGTTGATGTCATCTAGGCCATTCTGCGGTGGGAATAAGGTAAACGGCTTCAAGTGTTGGAAATCCTAACAAAATGTTGAGATGATCATTTGGAGACAGCGTGAAATTATCTAATTTTTCAGTCTCCCAGTGGCGTTTAATTTCTAAACTTAATTAAACTTGCGGATAACTGTTTGTTTGACTCCTGCAGCGTTGCTGGAGTCTCTGAAACTCTTAGTGTGATCGATCTACACACAGATCACCTGATGTCAACTCATTAACATCCACACACGCTGTGTAGATTTTAGCGACATTAGACATTCCATTGTACCACAGAAGTCCTTGCTTACCGATTCTACCGTCTACACACCAGCCGTTCTGGTCATTATTTGACTTCATTATTCGCGGTCATATAATCAGACTTTTAGTGAATTGCCTCACGCAGTCACGAACTTACTCATTCCCGTACGTCAGACTCAAGGGGAAACTAAAACTAGCGAGTTTCAAAGTAGCTGCAAAAACTGGTGAAAAATAAATGGCCTTCTTCACTGTTGTGTAGATCTGCCCAAGCCCGTTCACGATTCACACGCATCAGAACACAAAACTGAACGAAAAGGAGGTTCAATACATCAGTTAGACGAATTTTTATCCATATATCATAAATTACCAAAGTGAAAGCTCACACACAGAAACTAATGACACGCAAATACACAGAGGTTGTCTGAAAGATAAAAAGAACTCAGGTTGTAAAATCATTCGTTTACTAACCTCATAAACAACTCTATCCGTTACCATGGTAGCGGAATCAATAAGGATAAACTGGCATACTGTGTGTAGATGAGTGGTTTACCATCTTATGAATTTGCAAGAAAGGAGCACACTAATTAGGTGCGGATTTTATGTAGATGATGGAATCCGAATATACTCTGCTAGAAAGTTTGTGACTAGCCGTGTCTACTTGTTTTAAGGGAAACGATGTGAGTTTGGTCAAACTTATACATGATATCTTACTGTGATCACTGTGAGAACAGCATTTATGGTATACGGTGTAAGGGGGATTGGTAAAATATATGTACTATTCAGGTTCCTTCGGAACCATACGACCAGTTTGATGGTTGGGTTATACATTGCGAATGAGTTACTTACTTCACACAGCAGTGCATATGCCTTAGTTCTTCAACCAGAGGACTGCCAAACAAAACACTCTACTGTAGTGCCCACCATGGGAGCACAACGTAATTTTAAATGTAAGGATGTACGACAAAAGCTCAAATTTTATATAAAGTGGGGCGATTCATCGGACTTTGAAGAAAGTTCACTGTCGTGGCCTATCTATCTTGCAGTGGAAGAATGTTCAATACCACCGCATGTAATTTTGGACCATCTGGATATGAATCTCATGATATCCTGATACGAGTTGGAAATCGGCATTTTCAGAAGTGTTACATTTAAATGTATTGGCTTCAGAAGATAAACGTTATGCTCGTACAGCTGAGGAATTTGTTTACTAACACTTTGAAATACGTTGCTTTTTTTGCTATTTTGAGTAGTAAAATGGTGTAGTGAACAAGCTCGTTTTCGGTTATTCATCATCAGGCCAAATACATAACATTTATATGAAACAGAGTTGTCATGAGAAAGCGAACAAAACAAATGGCAAGTTCAAGTGAGGTCAGACACGTCATAGGCACACACGGAGACGACGTTTTGATACGATTACGTCACCATTATGACGTAACTGGAACCATGGTGTTTTGATCAGTCGTGGTGTGGATGTTTGGCCATGGCAACCTCAACGCCTGAACAAAGCGCTTTTGTGCGCACAACGGTGGATTATTCAATCGAATTCCGATCGCTTCAGCCGTGGCC
>QNGE01002835.1:25920-53638 GCA_008508345.1 Paragonimus westermani | reverse complement strand
TTCAGGAAGAGATGCCAACCATCTTCCAACCCCCAACCTGGAGGACCAGGAGACTGTGGTTTGTCAGACCTCTACCTGTTGGCCTGCCTGGTATGAGTAACTCTGTCCAGTTTATCCCAAAAGGTCATCGAAATGCGCAAGATGTCACAACACATCACCGTTTGCTTGATGAACACGAAAACTTGTCCCTGTGCTTGCTGGTCGGTTGAACTACTTTGCTAGTCTTGTTCACAACAACCGAAGGATACAGCTGAGATTGGACAATGTGTACGCAATTGACCCCGTCATCTGTTTGTCCTTCTAATTTATGCTAACCGCACATCGTATCACCAGTCTGTACCAACCATGACAGTCAAAAATACCTCGCCTGTAGTGGCACGGAATGCTGTCTGATGTTACGTCTGTAGGCGGTAGAATTTTGCAGTTTTTCAGAAATACGGCTATCGTTCGGAAAAATGGAAGTTTAATGTGGTGTTGGTAGGGCACAAATATACACGATTGCGAAACAAAGAAGAGAGTGTGAGCCGAGGCACTCATGGAATCTCAAAAAAGTGTTGTATCTGTACTGAAGAAATTTTCATAACATCGACCGAAATATGTAAGTTTAATTTCTCAGAGTCCGCCAAAACATTTCATCAGGTGCAATAATTCAATAAAAATTAATAGTAGCTTAAAATATCCGAGCAAACAGATTTCCCCATCAGGCGATATTTGGCTTTCGTGTGCTTAACTCCCGAATGCCATACGGTGAGTTGGCGTGTCCCACATAAGGATGTACTGAACCTATTTAAGGGTGTTGGTCATTTCTGGGCCGATTATCCATATAGAGGCATTTTTAGTCGTGACGAAGCAAACCATTTTTATCTAACCGCTCCGACCATACGTTTAATCATCTTGTTGGCTGAACAAAGTTAGCTGAATGCCGTTTTACTAACAAGCAGTGATATGGACAAGGGGTACAGGCTGCTTGTTATTAGGAAAGGCGGTCATTCAGAAGGTTGAATACATTTAAGCTGTGTAAAACTTGATGCCGATCAAGAAACCAGTCAAAATTCTTGAACGGTGGGAGTTATATTTAATACACAACGTGAAATCGACTAACCAGATAGGTCTTGCATACGGTTAGTCTCAGTGACCTGCAGCAAACCGGTGGACAGCCGTTCCAACCCTGTTCCCTTTCACCTGGGCCATGCGCACCACGGAATTGGATCTACACGTCGTGACGAAGCACCAGATGGTAGTTCAGACAGTTATACCACTGATCACGGGATCGTGGTGATAGGAGAGTTGCTGAAAAATATAGTTCCCTTTCTTTGGCTGTTGTGTTTTCTTTTCTTGTCAACTGAACTCGATTAGACCTTCTGTGATCGAGTTGCAAATAAACGTACCCACCACAGCTCTCGAAAAGCGTCCAGAAAAGTGGTCCCTGGGAGCAACTGTTTGAGGAAACCTCTCATACTAATTCTGTGTCCTTGACGGAGGATTTTTGATTTGCCAACGCACCAAGAAACGCCTGACTGGTTTTAGTTTATGCGAAGAAAAAAACCAACGGTGAAATACACTTGAACATGAAAAGTTTATTCTTCTATGGAATAACTGTACTCTTCACTTGTGTGTTCATCCTATCACCAGAGAACCGTTCTTCCTGCCCCAAAATGTGAAGTCTAAACTGGTTGATGTGGATCATCACCTAATGCGTGAACATGAATGACAAAACGCCGCTTTACGCGTGCACACAACAGAGCAGAAAAAACCTACGGCTAGGAAGCACCTTTCGACATGCAGGATGCAAGATGTCTATCGGTTAATCTGGTCACCTTGCTAGACGCTATACCGTGGATAAGAACATTCACGTGACTAATACTCAGTGATTTAGTGGACGAGTAGTGTCCGGTTTTTCCCTTTCACATGCCCATGATGAGCGAGTTATGAAATACTTTAATCGCCTTGGAGTATCGAACCAGAACCTAGAACAGGTGACAGTGGAAACGTACACAAAATTAGCGTGCTTGATTCGAGACTCTGTCTTTTCGAACACATGATGATATGAAGTGCAGACAAGTTTGAGAAGTTTAAGCCTCCAAAACTACAGGAATATTATAAATGGGTGAAAAATAGGTGAATGTACAGGTTTCCATCGGAAACGTTATTTCATGTGCCAAACTGTTACTACGGATGGTTTTGGAGCTATATAGTCACAACAGTTATCGTGGTGAACTCATCCAACTTACAACAAGATGAACAGTTCACTGTGTACACGTCTATGAAACTGTCGGAAAAAAACTTTCGCGTTCACAAGTTGTTACGTGTCCAGAATGAGCAGTTCCAACCTCAAAAAGTGGATTGCTCCCCGAAGTAAACACTTAAGGTCACGCAAATTCAACCGATCTGGATGTTGGCTAGTCTGAAAGAAGATCACTACGTATTGTATATTTCTGTTTGAATTTTCCTTCGATAGATATCTCATAAACTACTTTTTGCAATGTTGTTAAGGAATTAGTTCACCAGTAACAACAAGAACCACTCAAACGATGACTATAGGCTCGGTTTCAAGTTATTTTGATTGTTAATTTTGAATAAACTTGGAAAAAGAAGACAGTATCTAACCTTGCGTACATCACAAGATCAAATTTTAACAGGTAATAATTTTGGGATTCACCATTGTATCCCGTCTTGCACAGGTATGATCTAGTCCTGTCTGAATTGATACTGAGTTAGTAGTCGCGGTAAAATGAACACAAACTCACTAGGACCACGAATAAATCGGAAAGTGAATTTGTTATTCCACAAAGTCGAGCGTTTAGTCTGTTTCACAATACATAAAAAGAATGACACGGTCATCCGAATGGGGTGAAAACGAAGTCATGGTAGTTCAGAGATTATAGACGTATGAGTCCGTGATCAATCGCTTGCATGTTTGTTGCTTTCAAACAACTGGTGCACTTGAATTTGGAATGACGAATTATCAGTAACCAACAGTTTTTCCAATCTTTTTGTGTTTCCTTCAACGCAGAGTGGACGACCAAATATTGGCTGTGAACGGAATTAGTCTGGAACACGTGACAAATATGGAGGCAGTTCAAACAATGAAGCGCGCCGGGAGTTCCTTGCAATTGGTTAGTGGTCCGTGCGTGTAATTGTTTCACGGATTATTCAGCAAATGCAGACGTTTCTCAAATGCATTTAGACCCCTGTTGATCTTGAGATCGGATGATTGATTGTCAACAAACCCCGAATTTTGTTTTTGTTAGAGCTTAAAATTATGATTATTTAATTGTTTTTACCAGTATATATGTTTTTTTCAAACCCAGCGTACTCACTATTGGAATCCAAATACTAGTATCCAGTTTACACCAAAAAATTACAAATAATACGGGAATGCTGGTATTTCTGAAAGTTATCCAGGTCAGTTTTTTAACTGACCTTGACAACAAAATCGGTGTGGATTGTTTTTCTCATCACACCCGATAAACATTAGTCCACTACCTGGGAAAGTGCTCAGTAGAATGGGTGATAATCGGTGTGTAATTACAGCATCCTCATCCCGGAGCAGCCTCCAAATTAGCAGTAGGGTGGCGCATCTCGGCCTTCTTTTATACGTGCTTAACAGCGTAATGCACATGATTTCATTTGGGTTTAGCTTGAACCTGAAAGTTGGCCAATCCAACACGTTTAATTCACGAAGCAGAAGCGATATTTCTGCAGCATCGTCTTGATGAAAACACTGATATTGACGTATGAATCGTAATTTGTGCACCATTTCCCACGGTCTCTCAACTGTAAGCCTCTAAGTGTGGAGGCACGCACCATATAATCGTTAATCGCTTATTGCTCGTCACTAACTGCATGCGATCCCCCATTTGTCTAAATTCCAACTGCACTAAATAGCACGAATTCCTACTGGGTTAAGTATCAGAAGCAAGACTCAAACTACGCGGACAATGTTCTTGATGAGGTAACTTACCTTTCGGTGCTCAACCCAGCAGCAGTTTTCACACATTCTTTGCACGGTACCCATCGTAACAATCAAAGCAGGAGTGCTATTCTGTCGATCGAATCTTCTAACTGTTAGTCACCGGTGTAGGTGAGTACCTCGGAAAATGACAGACAGGTTATTTTGATCTCCACATTTGTTTTGCGATTCATTAGAGAAAGTTTTATACGCTGACTGCCTTTGGACCATTCGTATAAACTAGTCAGAACACACAAATTGCGATAAGAATTCATCACACACGTGTGGCTGGCATAGAAAACAAAGTAACAAGATTTAAATGGAACCTGTAAAAGTGCATATTAGCCTAGATCGTGAGTGTTTCTCACGGCTAAATCCACGGTAAGCAAAGACTGACAGTTGTTTTTACGCGCACAGGACCGGCTACCGACTAATAATCAATAGTGCTTCGGGGGACTCGAGAATTTGTTAATTTTAGCCCTTCATCAGAACTTTCGAAAAGGGGCGACATTGACGTTGTGACCACTAGTGGATAAAGGTGCTTTGTCCGACCCAGAGGGCTGTGCTGATTAAGACGTCGGTCCTACCAGCTGCAACCGTGTCAGACATGCCAACGGAGAACAGTCAAATGAAAAACAGATGCACCCGTAGGGTTGTGTGTTAGGCCACTGACCGCTGGGAGAGCGTAGGCAGTGAATCACGATCCTGTGAGCATACGGCAGGACTGTTTGTAGGATTGCGATTCGTGAATCAGGAGTGAGGATGTTATGAGTGGTACCCTCAAGCAAGGAACACCGCGATTACCCAGCGGTTGACCGTGACCGCCAGTGCAATATCCGATACGGTGGACAACATGCGGTTTTAGTGAGAAGTGTGGTGTAACTGCGGAAACGTCCACTGAACGCAGCAATGATCGGACTCAGACATGAGTATTTATTCGCTGCGCCGTTTGGCTGGGTAAACCTCTTATTGCAGCGTGAGTCAGACACTTGTGTGATTTGTTTGTGGTAAGGTCCCTCGAGAAAGCCCATTATTCGATTGTATCGCCGATCGGACTTTGAGTTCAGGAACTGACCGTGAGTCTGCGAGTCTTTCTATAAGACGCAATGCAAAGGTTGAAGTCTAGGTATTGGGATGTTCTCCGAGCTTGGTAGTTATGTCTGAAGCGTTTGATCACCGAAGGAGGCGACGTCATCAATGCATTATTATTTCATCATTTGAGTTACTGCGTTTTTGTTTGCTGACATTTCGGCGTTGACATGTCCTCAACTTGTTGGTTCGCACCGGCATGTAGATATTGTCCCGCTGGAATTTCTTGTTTATTGTTCTGGGTAATGATTGGTAAGGTTTCAGAAGGTGTTTCGCGTGTCTGGCTTTTGCCTGAGGAAGGACTTTCGCGATATTCAGGTTGAATATGTGTCCAGTTTAATCGTCGTGGACAGATATCAAAGAGGATTGTGAACGCCGTCAAGCCGAAATGCCGGCACGCACAACCGGAGCAACGTGAGAAAATCGGGCCACTGAGCAGAGCGGGACAATGGATGATGAATCAGATCAAACTCGAAAAACGAAGTAATGGCCGAGAGCCAGGCAAGTATGTTCGGGGAGAAAGTTCAACAGTCACTGGGAGCAGCCAAACAAACTCCATATGGAAGTTTCGAGAGGTCTGGGAAATTAGCAGCCTGGCGTCAGGTCAAAGTTTAACTGCAGCAAAAAGCAGCCAGTGGTAACTCATGTCAAAAGCCACAACAACAGAAAACGATCACTCAGAATTCAGCAGATCATGGGATGAACTTACTCTGGTTTATAAGTGCGGGCATCCACTACACTTCACCAAGCTTTACGCTCGAAATTGTACGTTGAAAAACTTATGCACGGAAGAATTCAGCTCATTTTGCGATAAAACGTTCGCAACCTGCATGCGCATTTCGGCTGACATCTCACTGTTTGAATCCTCAACCCGAGCTAGCGCAAAACACCACCACTGATTCGAATTGTTAGGGTAAAATTCTGTTAACACAGATTGGAAGGGCGTTGGTACCACTTTGTATACTCCGTACATCGAAGCACACTCCCACGGGTAGCTGTTCAGATGTTACCAAAGATGGGTTTCACGATGCCCTCGTTAACATTCTGAAGCGGACTAGACGTTGACATTATCATACTAGCGGATGATTTTAAGGCTCAGATTGGTTATCGTTCTCCAGAAGAGAACTGGGCATAATGCACTGACGGTGGCGATATATTACTGCAGCTTTGCGCGCCTGACAGTCTCTACTGCGAGCGTCGCATTTCTACACAGGAGGAAGCATTGCGTTATGTCGAGACATCCCTGTGCCTTCCAGCTGTGGACTCACCTTGACCATGTAACAGTCAGTCACGATTGACAATCCTCTGTTTATGATTGTCGAGCGTTTTGGAACAACCACCTGGACTCGAATCATGTAGTTGAGCTGGTCCTTTTGTTTTATCATTTACCCGATGGTTATGTACTGGTGACTGCGAGGTGCTTAGCTGGCATTCGAGTGGGGAGTGTGTGAAGAGCGCCAACCAGGGATAAGTGAGTGAAGCTGACGAATACCGGAAACAAATCGCAGCGGCTGTGAACGTTCGGTGTGAAAAAGTGTGCTTCGATGAAGGGGTGCAGTTGGAAATTGACCGGATTTCTGTCACGTCGATAGACCGTGTGGACAACCGATGGTCGATTCCATCTGCCTCTGAATATGATGACGGTTGGAGACTTGAACGCAAACTGATAGGGAGCTTGCACAACGACCGTAAGCACCACTTGACCGAGCAGTTGGAAGAGACGGAACGGGCCTTTTTCTGTTGGAGAGTTTTCTTCCGCGATCCGTGGTTGTGCTGCTATCGAGTCGGTGTTGGTGCGACCATATGTGAGAATGTTGGTTCACTGATCACCAGCCAATCGAGCCGACTTGACAGGTGGACTGAACATTTTGAGGAGCAGTTTGGTCCACCTCATCCAGACCATGTGGACGACCTGGGCCGAACGGTCAGTGATTGCGTTCCAGACGTTCCTCCGTTAAAAGCAGAGGTGGCTGTGGATCTTAAGTTATTGAAGCGTCACAAGGTCCCTTGACCAGGTATGCCCTCTCCTTCTGTTTGCACTGATGGTGTGGAGAGGTTGGTGTCGGAAGTGACAAAACTGTTGCAGGTGGTTTGGGAAACTGAAGAGGTACCTCGTGGCCGGTGTTTGCCGACATTAATTGCTGTTTTCGGAGAGGTGGGTGGGTCGGAGGTGTAGATGGCAACCACAGAGTTGTCAGTTTAGTGCTTGTTACGTTCAGTTGACTCATTGGCCTCGTTTTGCGTCGGCTCATTGATCCCAGAGGAAGTCAGGTAGGTAAGGAACCCGTAGAAATCCGGTCCGTTCGAGAGTGTTGTAATTATATTTTTACCCTGTGTTTGATTCTGGGAGCATCGGCACTCTCGTATGCAGAGGACGTTTGTTGTTTTTTCAGATTGAAATGATGTGATGTGATGTTCTCTTGAACTGCCCTCTTCGCATTGGAGTTTCCATGGGAATATGTGAATCTGTTGTGATCACTGTATGGGCGCTGCGCAAACGTGGTGAGTGTTCATGGACAGCTGTTTCGGGTGTGCTTCATGTGTGTTCGATCGCGCCCTTTCTGTTCAGTTTTTTTATTGATGACATTGTGATATGTGCACTTGAGGAGTCCAGTGGGGTTGATGCGGGACTTCTTCCTGGTGCATGAGCAATACGGCCATTCCGCAGTGCATATTTCGGAACGTGTGTGGTTGGGTGATCAGTTAGCCACGTTGCAGAGTCTGTTATGGTTGTGTCACATAATCCGTATGAGAGCTGATCGTTTAGTGTAGGGGCATTATATACTGAGTCCACGAGTGGCTGGTTGAAACCGTTTGCTGGTCAGTTGACAACGTAATCAGAGAATATGAAGACTCTGACTGTCCTACTGATCAGTATGGGTAGATGTCGCTTAGTTTGCTGGGGTGCTGGCGGTCAGTCAGGTCGTTGTTTAAAACCAACACTGAAGATGATGAAATGCTGCGGTCAGTGGTGTACCTGTCTTGGTATCATTTTCAGTTTTTCCGCCTAGTCTTCTTTAATTAATTCTGGACGTTTTTAGTGACTTCATTTTCTGGGATATTCCACGTCACAGTTGATGTGAGTGGCGTTCCGGGCCACATTTCCTTCTGGTCCTGCTGAAAGTTGTTTTGTTGATGGTAATGATGAATGTTAGAGTTCGACATTGGTAAAGTTGGTTGAACGTTCCAAAGACCAATTTGAGAGTGTTGGCTTGATGTGAATCCCACCAACTCAGACCTGCAAGGCCTACACTCAAGTAGGTCGAAGTGAATTGTGTTTTGTTAGCTTTGCCCATTCATTAGTACGATGTTGTGCCGTATTAGCAGTATGTTTTACATTTTGTTTACACATAAGTTTAAGAACACAAAATGTGAGAACATTCCAAGGAAGCAAACTAGCAAATAACTGCGGCTGACATGAGTTTGTGACATCGTTTTGGTTTGACCTGCCGCGTAATTTGGTTTTAGCAGATACTGGTCGCGAGAGTTACTGTGAACTTTCGTGAATGGTAAACGTATTCGGCACCATTCGCGATATCAGAAGCGAGTCATTTAGCTTGTCAGGTTGGTATGTGTGCTTCAGCAACTAACTTTCAGCCTTCGCTTTGATTAATTTGTTTTTAGAAGCTACTAGAGTGCTGAGGTTTGGATCGCTAACTTTAAAACTGCTGAACATCGTTTTCTAGAGTCTGTTGCGGTTTACATACGTTGGAAACCGCCATTACTTGTGCATCGGATGGGCTGACTACCGTAGCTCTTAGAAGCAGTCAGTTGCCTCCAGCAGTTGCGTTTTTTCAGTGCCAGTTTCCAGGTAACTGTAGTTAACCCTCATGTCTTTGCCCTTGTTTGCTTCCGTAGTCCATGTGTGTGCTTTCAGTGATTATGAGTTTCATGGACCGAATCACTTTAATCTTTCAGGTTGCTGGCTAGAACAGGATCAGTTTAGTTACGACTGATGGTCATCCATCAAAGCATTGATACTACGACTGATTTGCTCATCTGTGTGGCGTAACCTTGATAAGGCGAGGGCTGGATTATGTGACTACCATTTCGGTGATACCGTGGCAGGATAATGGTAAGAGAAAGCTGACAACGAGTCAGGTGATTCCAATATAGCCGGGTCACTATGACAATAGAGCTGGTGGATAAAGACATCGGGTTCCTCCCCTACAAGAGCAGAACACCCATAGTTTCTTCTAGGAATACTGACTTAGTAGTCTTAAACGTGTGGTTACCAACGTACTCTAACGAATTTGAATTGAAACGTGGTTACTTTTAATTGGTGGGTGTAGGGAGGCACGTTTACGAGTCATACGTTTTTTGGTTTGAATTACTTCTGTCGTTGCTCAAGACTTTCTGCTTATTACCACCGGCTACCTTTAAAACGTGATCAATTTAAAGAACCAAACCGTTGCAACCGTTTCTGTCTTACATGACTGTCTGGCCAATCGTCACCATTGTTGCGGTTTTCGTGGTGTCTTGACACGGTTGTATAGGATCTTGGTTGTTATTTGTGCTCTTGTTGCACCCAGACTTTGCCATTTTCCGAAGCACTCTATCTGAAACAGTATTTTTTGAACCGGTGATCAATCGAGTCCAAATATTGTTTCGACTTGTGGTTTTATTGATCATACGTTTAAGTTAAATCGGTTGCTAATCATAAATTTACTAGCAACTACGGAATAACAAGAATTTGATTTGATCTTTCCATTTTTTTTCTACGTTTCGTTTGCGGTATTTTTGTCACTGAAGTTATGAAGTATTTTTTTTCAATCTAGATCGTACGTCGTTACTTGGGCAATGCAACCGCAACGAGTCCACCTGGACAGGGAACCCCTGCAGCTCGATCACCGGATGCGTTGTCAGATTTTGGAGACAATGGACAAACGCCCATTTGGATTGAAGTAAGCTAGTTTTGACCTGTTGAGGTCTTAAATTGGGAAGAAAATGTCTACTCTGATTGACGTTTTCTTAGTTCGCCGGTAGTTGCAACTTGTCACTTTTGATAACCCCTGTGAACTGAGTTCGTTGAAACTCCGTTGCGCTTGGTCAACTATGACATTGTTCGTCTGATTTATTCTGTGTATCTTAGAAGTGTTTGATGACCACATATCAGAGTGTAGTTGACCTATCTTATTCAACAGCTACATCCTATCGTGCCGTCCAAACAACACTGGGATTCTTGAAGGTGTGATTTTCTGTTCTTATTTTACACTTTATAACAGAAAACCTATGCATTACAGATCGTCCTGAAGGCCGTCAACTAAACTTCACCGTAGCATATTGTCCTCTACACTCTTTACTCTGTGAAAGATTAAACGTTTACCCCCTTCCCCTACAACGTTCATCGCACCGATTATAACTGAAGCGGATAACGTATCTCGGTGGTTCACTGTTCCTGGTTTATTAAGCGTGCTGTCTGTTATTTAGATCACATCTGATGTTTATTGTCTGCTAGTTGGCACTATTAAAGACTCCTGGTCATTTAATAGAACGTTGTATATACGTTTATGTTGTCCTTTCCGTTTAACCTTCCTGAAGATGTCTTCTTTAATAGTTTCATATGGGTTCCATTATCTTCTAGGCCAATCCCACAAGTCTCCTTATTCTCAAGTAAATTCGCAATTTCCTCAGTGGTCAATTATATTGAGAAGCAAAAATTCCAACTTAGTCAGACGTTTGCCAACAAGCTCCCTTCGATTTACTTCTGTTAACGTGTGGTCGCAGAATCACAGTTCTTCCTGATCTCGTATGCCATCTTTACTCCTGCGGTCCAAGTATATGTACATATGCATACCTACTCATAGTTCCCAATCAAGTCCCGAGTGAAGGATTTTCGGTCATCTAGACCAAACCTCTCTACTAGTGTCACGTCGTTTATGTTGTCCTTTTGATGGCACGCATACCCAAATACCCGCGGGGTATGTTTGCCGCTGATGTACAGCATAGCTGGAACAGCTGGTTGACTGTACGTGTTCCAACGAAGTTCCAAGACTAACGCATTACATCGCAAGTGTAATGTATGTTGATTTAAAAACGGACCTCAGAAATAGTATACTACATGATTTGTTGCCTGGCGAATTTCGCTACGTTTTATCACCTATTGCATTGCTGGTGAGTGTATAATAGAACCAAACAAGTCGTTGAAAAAAATGCAAGGCCACACACGCACACGAGCCATGAAACTGTTCATCTGCCACGACAGTTTCAGACTAACGATCATAACTCTTCGTTGACAGAACAGTGCTTGTTATCCGCGAATGGTAACAATGTCAGCTAACTGAAGGAGTCGTCAGTTGTTGGCTGCGTAAATGACCTCGGAACCATCGCTTATGTTTGGAGGTTATCAAGCGTTGTGTGATTGAAAATACTGGCCCTTTGCGTCACAATGGATGCGCTACACCAGTTAATGGGTTGTGTTTCATCCCACGTCCAGCCCAAGCTTGAATATACTAGGTTACTCGACTGATCAGCTGTCGCCCCGTTGTGTCTAGAGCCAGCCTGTCTCTCACTTACATCGGTAAATCCAGTGAGATTTGACACATGGATGTGGTGAAACTGCTACGGGATGATTTGATATTCGGCTGGCTGAACCTAGGTTCGTGACGGAGACGTCATAGTGCGTTTGACCGTCTGCTTTTCAATGCTGCTGATTGAGTAGTTCCATTACATTATTGCTTTGTAAGCTAGTTTTAATGTACCACTCCGCTTGGACAGTTCTGTGCCTTGTGGTAATATGGTCGAGCCCGCCACTCGATGTATGCAGGGGGAAAGCCATTTCATCACAGAACGGATTGCAGGCGCTTTATAATCGGTATTTTTGTCTCTTCCACTGACGAAGAAAGTAGAGAATCGCCAACTTAGTGTTACTTACGACGATTGTTGATGGAATAAGCCGGATTAATATGATATTACTAGAAGGCAGATTGAAAACGTCGTCCTCAGTAAGGAGACACGCGTTACACTAAAATAAAGAACAAGATACCCCCCACAAAATCGTCTTCAATCCACAGCCATGAGTACCATAATTAACAGAATTGTTTGACAATGGTTTAACTACACCAGACTCACGTCTATTCTGCACTTGACCCCACGTTGGTGAAAAGATGCAACTGCAAGCGTTCCAAGCGAACGTAACAGTCGTTAAAATGAAGCTTTTCTTTAAATCCGACTTGCGGTCCAACAAACTAATTCGGTGCAGCAGCTGAGCCCTGTTTTTGATTTGTTGGCACCGGCTTACCAAAATTCCGCTTGCAACAGCCTGTACATGAGCTCTGATTAACTGAACCTTCTGCAGTCATGAAACCGCTCCAGTGCAATCTCATTACACAAAGTGCACTTAAATTTTACAGAAATACCTATGTAATATTTCGCGGCTGAAATTTATGCAATCGGTTGCCATAACATGACTGAATGGGCTTCACGTTAATTTGGTGCATTTCAACAAGCACCTCCGTAATTGCGATATTTAGCTGGAACCTGCGGTTGCGTTATTATTGGAGTCTGTCAACCTTGGCTTTCGTTAACATAATGGTCAGAGTGGGCTGCTTTTCCAGTGCATCCGTTATTGCTTTACGACACACGTTACTCGTCTTCCGCCGCCTCGGAACAACCAGCATCCTCGTCCGACAGTCACGTGTTTGTGCGCGATATATGTCTCACTGGTCTACACAACCAGTCAGTTTGGTCTATGTTCCAAGTTTACTCTCTCAAACTTCCATTCAGCTGACAGACGGTAGTGGGAAGTGGAAAGGTTGTCTGTTTGAGCTATTTTGAGATCAGCACCGTAGTATCAGCTGTAGCATCAAGGGAACCTATGATTTAACTGACAAGGTTGATTATAGATCTGTTTTTTTCTACTGAACATTTTCGCTCCGCCCGTTCAGGTGGGTTGCCCCAGTTACTTCCTGTCAGTGGTCTCAGCAGACTCATGTATAGAGTTTGAAACAATGCTTAGTGTGTTCGATTTAATGACATCTTCAGCGATCATTTTACCTTATGAATTTGTATGTCTGTGTTGTATAACAGGCAGTTTCGTTTTGAGTAGTATACTACTCACAAGTAGCGTGTTACCCACAGGCGACATTCAGGAACAAAGGGACAAGCTTTGAACACGACGGGCAAGAAGATACTATGGGAACAGTGTGTACATGCTGTGTGGGAACTTTCATCAAGTCGAATGACAACGTACTGTCATCCAATGTATGTGAATATATGTCTGTCGTGCAAATGAGTGTACGCGTTTGTGGTTTAGTTTTTGACATGACCTGTACGGAAGTTTGCGCAATAAACCAACTTGTTGGCCAAGCGTCTTTTGCGGACACAACATCTGGAAACGAGGTCAACTTCGTTGCGTAAGCCGAAATGGCTCGGAGTGAATGCCAAAACCCTAGTGGAAGAATTTTCTAGCGACAAAGCGTTATCATCCGTGTGGATGCTAACGATGAGTGACAGTCGTTAGTCGTTTAAGATGCTCCACGATTTATAAAACAAATTGATGGGATAGCAGAAGTCTTTCTGCAGTTTTTGACGTTTTGTATGCAGTATGACAGCTATTATCGTTCACGCTTCCACACTTGTTGAAATGTTGTACTGCACCTCGCAGTAAAAGGAAATTCAAACTCTGCTAGCTAATATTTGTAAGAAACTCTATGAATAGAAGATAGTACAAGCTGCATTTGTCCATTTTTCGGTGGATGCAAGATTTTATACTTCTCTAAAAGCGTGTGGAAGAATATGTTTATCGTTTTTCGGTTGCTGTTCCTGCGTTCCTGCGTTAAACCGTCACTGGTGCATATTATCATCTATGGTAGAAAATAGGAAGTGACAGATAAACAGGGGACGGCTAAAGTTATATGCGTAATGACCGAATTACGATCTCACTGTACACCTTATTTCAGGTCCAACTGCGTAAACCTACTCCAAACGTTAGTCTCGGTTTGAGTATCGCTGGCGGTCAAGACGTTGAAGATGATCAACTCCCAACTCCTGGAATATTTGTAACACGTATCACTCCGGGCGGTCTGGCGTACAAAGATGGTCGCATTATGCCTGGCGATCAGCTAATGCAGGTAACCACCTAGAACTTGTAAACAGGTGGATGAAAGTACAAAACTATGTAGTCTTCAAAATAACTGAATAGTGACCCGAAATCGTTGAATTTTCAACTTCACACTATTCACCGCTTTATAGCTGGTACGTCAACAAACATCATATTTTGTCAGTCGAAGTGGTCTCACGTTTCCTGTTACAAAAAAATAATCTCGGCTGAATTTGCTCGTCCGAACACCAGGTTTCACACATCCATCCTAACTATCTACGTTACGTAATTCGACCTCTCAGACAATTTTTATTGCTTTGACCAACTTGTTTGCTGAACTGTCTGAACGGAAACCGACAAAATCAATTCCGAAACGCGTATTCCCTTTCCTATCTGCGACTGTTCGATTGTTCTTCTCTTCGGTGCGCATGAACTCTCAGCCGTACTCTATTATAATCACCCGTCCGTATGAGTTGTGTTTAACATTTTCTCAGACGGTCTTTGATCATCTATGTGATTTATCTACGCGTTCTACTTGTTCAAAATGTGAATCATTCTTCGAATTGACTGGTTTCCGATACGCACCGGATACACACAGTTTGTACTTTATTCTTTTTCATTAAGATTTTGAAGGGGTCAAAATGGCATAGGGCTATTTAAAGCCGTTTGTTAGGGAAATGTATGTGGCACTTTTGTTTTCTAAACATACTATGTTTAGCCCGTAACATTGTAAAATGTTGATAATTCCGAACAATACTCAGGTAAAAATCTCACAACAGACTCTGTATTATGTCTCTGTGGGATAATTAGGTGCGTAGTGTGTAACCGGCTTGTGATATCTTGATGGTTAAGCTTTCATCTGGATGGTGTGCTTCATGGGAATATAAGGCTCGCACAAGTCGCGTTTACCTACATAGCTCGAAGTTGTAGAGCCTGATCGCAATAAAATTTGTCGTCGGTAACCAATACGCTCTGTCAGTCAACTAGTGATCTTTCAATTTCTCATTTGGAAACACCTTTTCAGCTTGACTCAGATTTTGTAACACCGTTAGAATTGAGGCGTCCTGAACGACTGTAAAACCTCCCCGGTGGTTTCCATTACTGCATTTAATCCGAAAGTTTCACTAGCTAGTCGGACTTATGGAATGTAGTTGGTTGATTAGCACTTGCTCTGCAAATTTACAGACTGATTAAGCAGCCACAGGCGTGAAGGCAATTGATTATAGACAGTCTGGCCTGGTGGGCGAATTGTTGCTGGTGAATTAGCATTTGGCCAATGAATCGCTGAATCTAATCAGTGTCCGTTGCTTCTAGCTGGATTTAAAGTTGAAAACACAAATGTATGATTCCTTTCGAAGAAAAACAGATGTACTCTCGTGTGGTTCGTCAGTCCGACACAAGTTGGGTCGTTTAAACAATTGAGGTGGCCAGTGTTATCATCCGGGCAGAGTATAAATTTGGATGCTTGGGCCACTGAGATCTGTCTGACCAAGATCACGCGATGTGCACTGTTGGACCGCAGTGTGAGGAAGGGTAGGCTAAAAATTGTCATACCTGCTGCTGATGCCGGAATGTGACTTTTATCGTCCAACTCAGTGACGGTAGAAACAGTCTGCGTGCATATCACCGTTTTTCAGTCTGTGTTCACAACTGACCGGCCAACAGAAATCACCATGTGTCACTGGCTTCTAGAAGATCTAGAAGTAGTACCTGACATGTACAGACCGTTTTCTTTAAGATACTGCAACAAACGTTCACGGTTGTCTGTTCAACGACTACATTAAATCGGATTCGTCAGCACCTTATTTATCTGCTCGATTAGTTGAAGCTTCAGCCTCTGCTACAATGACCGTGTGCTGCGTCGTACACAGAACGTTGGAAAGCTGGCGAGGGAACTGATCTCTGTTTGCTTCTGAACTAGTGCCTATGGGAGAACGTGTCGCACTCACAAACAGACAACTTTGTGGTGGACGCTTCTAGGTATCCTAACGGCGCGAAGACGGCTGTTAACAAATAACCAGGCATACAGCGTTTTTTCTACCCATGCGCTTACGACAACTTTAACACCAAAGAGCATACTGTGTATGCATAGTGGTGGCCAATGAAAATTGCTAGGGCTGTGTTCCAACAAGACAGTAGATGGAGAGGGACTCCAATATATGTGCAAGTGGTGCCGTTTGACCACTCTGTTTAAGTCCTCGAACTCCAAAAGGTGACAGGCTTAACCAATGTCGTGTGACAATACAGGTCTCTGACGTTAGGCAAAGTTATCACATTGGTCTTGGACATACTATTCAGCTTGAAATAGTTTTCGCTACTGACAGTACGCGAGGCAAACCTTGAGTCTGTCTCCGAAAACAGCAGTAAGGATTGCCATTTAACGAACGAGGGACACTGTACAGATTACCATAGTGTGGTTAAGTTATATATAATAGGTATAAGTCGGTACTCCAGCCAGCGAGTTGCAAGATGAAAATTCGTGAGTGTGATTGAGCTGACAGCTCCACAGTTGTGGTTTTGAGGGTAGTTTGACACTAAATACGAAGCTGTGCGTTTATCCGGCCACGGAAGAGTTCAAGTCGAGCAAGTTCGAAATAGCAGTACACCATATTATAAAAGCCCCATAGTTCAGTCACTGTTGAGTCAATTAATAGGGTTGTCCAAAACTGATGAGCATTCGCAACTGACTGCTACTGAAACCCGATTACAAACCGACTGAGTCAGAGTGAAATGAGGTGAAAACTTATTACGAGACTCTGGGAAGTCACTTGTTCAACCAAAGTCAGTTGAGATAACCTGACGCACATTGGGAACAAATCGCGACAACTGAAACAGCGCGCTATAACGTAGTATGCTCCGAAGGAACCGTGTTATGGTGACAGAATCTAATTTTGGTCAACTTATGAGCAAACTTCACGAGATTCTCAATATCTCTGAATATAGGTAGGACCATCGAGAACCGACCAAAAGCTTGGACAAAGACCGTAAACATCGCTGAGTCGAAGACTCAATATAGATACGGCAGGTCCTGTTATCCAGGGACAACCGGCGGCTATTTTTATGATTCTACTGGCCATCGAGTGAGAGGTAGATATTATTTAAGAAAGGCTGTTCTCTTGTGGCCGGGCAGTCACATCGACTGAAAAGGTAGGTTGGACACTTTGAGGAATAGTTCAGCTGGCCTCAACTGGACCCAAGCAGTCAGTAATTGCGTTCCACACGGTCCTCCATCAAAAGCAAAAGTGGCCCTGGAACAAACTGTTGGAGCTTAAAAAGGATCTTTGACATGATTCTCACCCCTCTATTTTAATGACAGTGACGAGAGGTTGATACTGGAGCTGACAATACTGCTTCAAGCAACCTGGGGATCTGGAGAGGTGTCTCATAGTTGTCACTTATCAACAATTCTTGAAGTTTTCAAAAGAAGAGATGTCAACTCTACTGGACAACCGCATAGGCATCAGTCTAATGTCTTTTGTATTCAAGTTACTGACTGGCCTTTTTTTTACGTCAGCTTGCTATGCCCATGGCGAGACATGTAGGTGAAGAACAGGCAGGATTCCGACCAAGTCGAGCCTGCCTTGGCCATATTTCTACCTTGCGACTAGTCGTGAAGTGTTGCATTCTTATAAGCAGCCAAGGTCTTTATAGACCTGAAGGCCGCCTTTGATTCATTCACTTTTAACGCAATCTGGAACTGCATTCTTCTCAACGGAGCTCCAGAGAAATACGTAAATCTGCTGAGATCATTGTGTGCGCACTGTGCAAGCAAGGTGAGGATTTATGGACAGCCATCTTAGGCGTTCACCACTTCTAGTGGTTTTCGTCAGCTGTGTCCGGCCTCTCCCTTCCTGTTCAATTTTGTCCTTGACGACATTCTGGACTGCACAGCCAGCCTGGTGCTGAGCTTCTTCGTGACGCTAGGTTGACTGATATAGAATATGCAGATGACGTCTTATTTAGCTGCTCTACGGAAGACAGTGCAGGCCATGCTCAACAGGGTGATTGGCCAGGTTTGCTGGTAGCAGACTCGTGAGAGGCGTTTGCGTAGAAATGCAACATAAGGGATGGTAATTTTACTCCCTAGCCAGAAAATGTGACACAGCAGGGAATTAGGTTAGAATCTGTGGAAAATAGTAATCAAATGTAATTCGGTGCTTACCTCTAAACAAGCGTCGAGACTGTTCTCGTGTTGCTCGGAGTACTACGGTAGAATTGTAACTAATTCCAGCACAATGTTGTTGCCAGCGTATATCATGTGTTAAACTGGAAACTCTGTTTGGGTAATGAGATTCACTAGGTCTTCAATCTGACTGAGTGAAAATAGATGAACAAAATGGTGCTGAAGGCCGGTAAACTGTTCATGGTATTCAACGTTGCCAGTGACAGAGGTATCGGACAATCCTCAAGCGGAAAGTGTGAGCTGTCCAGTTTAAAAGTCAGGTATTGATCCTACCAAACAAGAACTATTCGAAACATAAGAATGTGTGTTTAGAGGCCGTATTGGTTGCTGAATAATTGTAAACCATATTCACCGGATCAGTATTTTCAGACAGAGGCTAAACTCAGGACTCCAGTAGATCAAAACGGCGGAGAATACAAATGATAATCTAGTAATTTATCTACAAGAGCACGTTGTCTAATCAAGCATCTGTCGAGAAACGAAGATCAAATGATAGTTGGTTTATCAGGAATTTACAACGAGGATGAGTCCACTAAACGTATTCTGTAAGTAAAAGTTCGGGATTTGGAACATGACCCTTGATCAGTGATAAATCAGCATCGCCAGGTCCCGGGTCTCCGGTGGATGATAGGTTCGGTTTTGGAGGGAGAGACTATTTAAATTGAAAGAATGGACAGAGCTGACCACACTCCTTCTATACTGTGCTGCTAACCTGAAGACGAAACTCCGGAGCCACGTGAGTTGTAGTCATTCCTGAACTCATCAAATAACGATGGGCACTGTCATGTAGCCGTTGTCTTAACATTTCATTGGCATCACCACGTGACACACAAGCCATATTTGTTAACCAATCTGCACATGCGTCCAAACGCGTTTACCGGTACTACAACCCTTATCCCCATCCAAAAACATGGGCACACGCGCTGTCACCATCTACGCAAGCACAGCCAGTTGGAGTGCTTTAAGTGTATATGACTCGATGTGGTCGAAACACCAACTTGCACATCCCGTTCAGATTCGCATCTAGACAACAGAAAAAAGCAAACAAACGCGGTTGTTCGGACGATATCGCGTGACACGAGCCCACAACTGCTACCATAGTACGCTTGTACATCGTCCCTGATAACGGGGATGCATGGTATTAATTTAACTTATATCAGTTGACTCTCGTTTAGAAGTCGATGTTTTTTAGGAATGGGCAGAAGCCACTTTCTGTGTTCCTGCCTTGTAGCTTCAGCTGGTTGAACACTTCCGTGTCTACGTATGCTGTTTCTGTTGAATTCAACCGAGATCCGAATTTTTGTGCAGCCAAATCTCCTCTAGATGTTGGGGAAAAGTCAAACAATCACGAATAAGAGTTTCCCTAGAAACATCCGGCGAGGGCTATTCTGCTATATTGACATGATGGTCAACCTTGTGCACTACATCGACCCAGACGACTATGTTGATTAAGACGTCGGTCCTACCAGCTGCAACCGTGTCAGACATGCCAACGGAGAACAGTCAAATGAAAAACAGATGCACCCGTAGGGTTGTGTGTTAGGCCACTGACCGCTGGGAGAGCGTAGGCAGTGAATCACGATCCTGTGAGCATACGGCAGAAATATTTGTGTGATTGCGATGCTACTGATTCGTGAATCAACAGTGAGGAGGTTATGAATGGTATCCTCAAGCAAGGAACACTGCGACTACCCAGCGGTTGACCGTGACCGCCAGTGCAATATCCGATACGGTGGACAACATGCGGTTTTAGTGAGAAGCGTGGGGTAACTGCGGAAACGCACACTGAGCGTAGCAATGATCGGACTCGGAGATGAGTATTTACTCGCTACGCCATTTGATTAGGCAAACCCCTTATTGCTGAGCTAGTCAGATACTTGTGTGATTTGTTTGTGGTAAGGTCCCTCGAGGAAGTCCCTTATTCGATTGTATCGCCGATCGGATTTTGAGTTCAGGGACTGAATGTGGAGTCTGCCTGCCAACTTATCACTATACATGGCTCATAATACCCTCGGCCATCACTGTCAAAGTTGAACAACACAGTACTGTTGCGACGAAACACAACCCTCCGGGTCGTATAAATGGATCTCCAGAATAGGAGGAGCACCACAGTGCATAAAACGGTTTTGAGATATATGTCACATGTCATATTTCACTTTCACGAATCATATTTTGAAAGCTAGAAATTTCGAACTCATCTCTAAAGGCTGGAAACAAAGCGAATCGGAAAGACGCCGTGTCATCTAAGAAGGAAGAAGTTGACAAAACGAACTGGCCAGGAGTTCAATTTATAGATATTCGTCAAATGAGTCTACCGTGAGTGGGCGTTCCCCCATATGTCGTTGGGTTGCCATGCGCCTTCCTAGGCAGATGTACGCGTGATGCACAAATGAGGCCACGGTTACCAGTCAACCAAGACTCTGGAATGTAGTCAAACTTGCAAATCAACCAAAGCGAAATACAGGAAGTTGGCAAATAAACAGTTAGAGACAGTTGTGATCGTCGCCGAAGAGAAGGAAATAGAATAAGGTTACGAATGAATGACTGATGTTTCTTAACGACTCACAGGTTAATTAATGGGAATTCTGAGACACGATAGAAGGGGCCTCTCGGGCGACTCGGCTACCGAGGTATATTTGGTCATATACAGTGGTCGGTCATCGTGAGGTTGTTTTTACACCGTGCCTCAGGAAGAAAAAATGGATGCGTGGGGGGAGTCGTTACAACCTGCCAGCGAAAGCAACTGAGAGGAGCCTGTTGAGAGGTCTGGAAATTACACAAAAAGGAGAGACAGAAGGGGCTAGTGACAGCCGTTGATTTTGAGGAGAGGACAGTAATGGACAACGTGTAATATTGATCAGCAGTAAGTTGTGTGAATACGTAAATTCAGAACAACGAACATCGTTCGCACGAAGACAGATATACCACTAGTTTCACAAATGGTAGAACCATGGGATGATAATGATTTCTGAAACCAGAATGTGTTCATGTAAATACTGTCTTGTTGGATTACAATCGAAGTAACAACTATGTTTGTGGCAGTGAAGCTGTGTAGAGTAAGAGTCTGTGCGTTGGATAAAACAACCCTGGTTGTCAACATCCGCTTAAGCGTCATTTTCCCGTAGGATGCGTTACGCCCGCGATACATTATGTACAATATTTTTTGTTATCTTTCAGGTTAATGGAATCGATGTTAGTCAAATGAGCCATGCGGATGCTGTCCAAGTGCTCCGTTCAACAGGGCAGGTGCTCAATTTGGTCCTAACGCGATATCCCCAGCCGGTGGATTCTGAGCTTGCTCCTTCTGTGGAGTCCATGAATTCTGGACGACCCCGTTAGTGACGGACTTACTGCACGTTTGGTACGACTTTCGATCCCCAAAATTGTGAATGCTGGAACAGCCATTATTAGGTTGCCCATGTTTTCTGCATTACCTCCGATTTTTTCATCAGCCATTTTGGTCTACAATCCAGAATGTTGTTTGGTTTAAATCGAATAAAATCTATAAAGAATTGCATCATTTCATGCACTTCAGATTTTTATGTATTCTGCTTTGAGCAGGTAGTTTGGAACACTCGTGCAGCGGGCACACGATAAACAAAATATTGCAAATGAAACAGCTGGTTTCTTTCTAAGTGGTAAATTTCATGTCCACGGGGATACGTATGGCTTTCTAGGAGAGAATTATTTCGTACCATCTGACTTACTGGACTGTAGGATGCCATTCGACAGTTGTGTCCCAACTGCTCGGTACAGCTAAAGAAGACCAGGTTGTTTTTTACTGAAGGAACTGCCCAGGCCACATGAACTGACATTAGTGTTTTTTTTACTCACGAAATAACATAAAAATATAAAAGATCCATAGAGGAACAAATCCCCTTTTAAGGGCTTTTCCGAAAAATTGACCTAAGTAGCGATGTAGTTTATTTTCATTGAAACTTCCATCATTTTTTCGGAATAATTCTACGTTATTCAGCTACGTTATTTGTCGAGGTGACCGTGGGTACTTCAGTACGAACCCACTCGGCCAACTGCAACAATTTTACAAATTATTCGTATGCACAACTCACTGTTTCTTGCCCGATCTCGTTCTTGCTTGCGTCCATCATTTAGATATACGCTCTGGTTCAAAAATTGGACACCTCTGTTATGATATTCAAGCAGATCACCTATGCAAACGAAGCGTCAAGGTTACTCAGTCTACTACTCAATCGGTCTTCCCACAAGGATATACCTCCCAAGACCCGGAAAACTCAAACCGTTTGATCACTGTGTGCTCACCAATTTGTGCTCAACTGAATTGATATCGGTTACTTAAAAATGTCGGAGAGCTGTTGACCGTCGACCAGTCACAGCAATGTGAACCTAGAATTTTTTGTTATCTAATAATCAACGTTAATTTCGAAAGTGACTTTCACAGATCGTCAACATTACTGCTTCGAGAAGTTGGTATACAATGACGGTTGGCCAATTCAAACCAATCGATTCTGTCGTTTTAGACATATCAAAGCATTCGACCAAGTGGACTGTTAAATGAACTATCATACCTTTGGTACAGAATCTACGCCAAAGATACTTTCTCACTTTTGCTGCTCGCTGACTGCCTCGAGAATCAACGCTTCGCTGTCAGCACTCTCTGAATGCTAGTTTATTAACACTGGTATACCATCTGAATTCATACTGTTGTTTATTTTATTCGCGCTTGATGTTCCACGGCCAGCGAACCATCTGTCACTGCTATACTCTCATCACACGAAAATTTGATGTACATTGGTTGACATGACACATCCTAGCAAAGTTCTGAGAAAGCTATACATTTTGCACCGCTAGGCTATTCTCAACCGGCTGCTGTGTAGTGTGATCAGGTATAAGTTACTGAACATTCGCTGTTTATGATTTGATGAGAGCTGTGTGCCACGGCTCTTAAAAGAGATCTGAGAGTGACCATTTCGGAATATTTCAGTCTGTCTCCGAACTGCACCTTAGTCGGTAGTGAACTAGTCGTTATCTGGTTTGCCTGGAATGTAGGTTTGAGCTTTTACTTCCGGAACACTTTGAATAGCTCTCACCTCACTGACGTACTTTATTCTTGGGCTACACAATCAAACTTGTCACCGTATATCAGGACGGACCCAATCCTGCTGGATGTAGTGCAACGGCGATTGGCAGATCATGCCGCCACACTCCGTTCTTCAGACACGGCATATAAAATGAAACAATCGTTAATGAAGAATCTATTTGAACAAAACAGTTAAAACAAAAACTGGTGAGTGCAAGCGTTTTGTATTGACTCGTAAGTACCAACATTACAACGCGATTCGGTTTTCTTGTGGCAAACAACTAAGGAAGTGGATAGACAATCAGCGGGTTAAAGTAGGTCACTAAGTCCGAGGAAGGGTCAGGTTCACGAACACTTGTTTCCGTCAACAGCGAGTTGGTGTGAGGTGACTGGTTTTTACCGTTTCAGTAGGCCTCAAGAATCTTGGGTTGAATTGACGTAACGGCATCCGAGATGTACGGGCTGGACCGATGTCAATCAGTGCTCAGGATTTGCCTAGCGAGTAACAAAATTGGCTGTTTATGCGTTTTCAAAATATTTCCTCTCTCCCGCAACACGGACATTTGCACCCATTTAGGCAAGTTTTCCTCCAGTCGGGAGATCAAGTATCATTCGGTTGGTCATGATGTTGGCCCAGCCTGTACATCCCGAATCCCGTTACGTCAATTCAATCCAAGATTCTTGAGGTCTACTGAAAGGGTAAAAACCAGTCACCTCACACCAACTGGCTGTTGACGGAAACAAGTGTTCGTGAACCTGACCCTTCCCTGGACTTAGTGACCTACTTTAACCCACTGGTTGTCTATCCACTTCCTTAGTTGTTTGCTACAAGTAAACCGATTCACGTCGTAATGTTGGTATTAACGAGTCAATACGAATTGCTTGCATCTACTTCTGAAGGGAACTAAGTGTTTCCGGTTATCCATTTCCCGAAGTGAACAGGTTTTGACGTATCTGATCCTTCACCAACCAAGTCACTCAGTGCGAAACCGACTCTTGCCCTGGGTGGAATCACCACCCCAACCCATCTCACCATCTGATCCTCTTGATCCTAGTCTGAAACACCTTGACAGGGTCTATTGTCATAACGCAATCGGGTGAGAGGTTCGAACTAGGTTTTGCTTGTAACA
The DNA here is from genome assembly GCA_008508345.1 of Paragonimus westermani. Taxonomy (NCBI): domain Eukaryota; kingdom Metazoa; phylum Platyhelminthes; class Trematoda; order Plagiorchiida; family Troglotrematidae; genus Paragonimus; species Paragonimus westermani. The sequence continues at coordinate 29,185 of QNGE01002835.1, read as the reverse complement.
GTTTAGTTACCCAAGTCGCGTCTTCATATAGCATGGTCATCAGACTCATTCTAGAACTGTGAATTCGAGTTCAGTCTTTCAGGATGACATTTAGTTGGCCACTGTTTACTCCACTTTGATATGTGCTGGCTAGGCTCTTCATTCTGAGATTGCCCCAGGATGTTCTTACTATTGAATTCTTTTGCACGAGGCGGGTTTGTCCGTAATTTGCTCTCAATAGCCTGATTGAAGGGTGTTTATCCTAACGATCTAAATGGTACTCCCTCCGAGTTAGGTAAGTAGTCAGAAGCACAACATATTTTATTTATACACGACCGAGCAAAAATTAACGATAGGTTGACGCAAGCTATGCGAGACTTCCCTCAGTAACCGGTAAATTTGAGTATTTTCCGGTATCTTTTTGTCACAGCAAATGCTTGTGGATTCTGCTGATTGTTTTACGGTCCACATGCTAGATCTTTAGCGTCAGTTTCGGGAATGAACGGCGTCTTCACTCTGTACACCATGTTCTTTGCTCGAAATAATTACTGATAGTCCAAGCTCCATTTTAGTCCTATGAAATTCTGCTTACGCACGTAATCACTAAGGGTAACGGGAAAAAGAACAGGAAAGAAAGGAAGAATATGTGGGATAGGTTAAGTGGCGGTTTTGGTTTGTAAGATTGCAGGTTAAATGATGAACAAAAGAAATCAGCATGACTGACTGAGCCGTGTGATCAGATTGTTCAGTAAAACGTGGCTATGACAAAATAAATGGAAAGCGTTTTATTGCATGTGCGTGTTACAGACAAGAAAGATGCACCAAAATATCAGTTGGTTGCATCCAGGCGTACAATATTTGCAGGATATTTTAGCGTTTTTTGCTGGTGTACATGGCGAGCATACATTTTGTAGGATCTTAATCTGGCCTTGCGAAAATAGAGGTTAACACTCTGCGTTTGTATACTCCCTTACCATTAAGTGGCTGGTTTAAATTCTGCCAACAAGAAATTGATTTTGCGTCGTAAGAAGGGTGAGTACAACCGGGGCGTCTGGTGACTGTGTCTAATGAGCTTGATCCGAATAGACTGTGATTGCCAGTGATCGAATCGATTCAGTATCGTACCACTTAGGTACTGTCTTGACAATGAAATGACAGAAATTATTTCGCCTTCTGTTTGTTGCTTGATTAACAGGCAAATAAAAGCGCCACAACGTTTAAACTAGTATACGTTGAACGCTGTTGCGGTTAGCTATCGGCTAATAATGGGTAATTAATCAGGTGAATGAACAAAATCTTACGTAGCACTATGAAACGTAGGAAGTTTAACTGTTCGGTTCATTACCGAACAAGAGTCACACTAAAATCAGAGCAGTTTACTTCCTTAAACGCTCGCTTAGCTATAACGATGATAAACTGGAGGCATTTAACGCAACAGAACTGTGGTGCACGTCCAATTTTCTTGATTGACTAACACTCAACCTGCTCAGTATCACAGAATAGTTCATTACTGCTCGAATGTGAATGCGTCTGAATCCAACAACAGTAGCTGCAATCGGTAACCTGACTACTATATCGGTGCTGGTGAATGTTACATGAAGGTCGTCCACAAAAATGATCTGAAGTTTATATCTGGGATTGATTACACCTACATCCCTGGCACAGTTGTCTTCAAATGACAAGTTGTGAAAAATGCGCTTCTGACATCAACAGATTACGAGGAGAAGTTCAGTTCAACACGCACTTCTTCCCTGGGTCTACACATGAAATTAGATTTGGAGAGATTTCCGTAAATGACTGAGCAGCTGAGTTTGGTGAATCACAGGTAGTCATTCGATAAGCTCCAATATAATGTTTAGGCTCTTCAGTATGATTGTGAAGGTTTTTCTGAAACCGACTGAATCATTCGTGACCGGTCGCTGGCTAAATTATGTTAATACATCCACCGCTGTAAATTCGAATAATGACAGCGAGATCAACATTACCATCGTATTGATTATTATTATTATATATATATATTATATTATTGTCAATTACAACTGTGTGAAGTCCATCATAATTAATTTGCTGGATAATGTGGTAAACACAGTCGGCAACACCCGATGGAGGTATGCATTCAATTCAGGAGTAACCAATAGTTTTATATATATATATACGTGACAGATTGTTCAATATTCCGGCCAAATATACGCAATCTATCGAATAGATCCGGCAAAATAGAAAGTGAAAATGGTATCTAGTTAGCAGCAAGCATACACTGATAAATCGACCACTCACATGATGCGGGGGAAAAATTGAGATTTCACACACTTGACACAAAAGGTCGGTTACTAACTTCGATGAAACTGTCCCCAACGTGAATTGACCGCGAAATATTGCTGTCAAAAATAGATAGAATTACTTAACAAAGGGAGATGGAGACAAAGATTAGCCATTGATTAGAGGAAATGAACAAGTTTCAGGATGATCCTTATGTTACTCACAGTTGGACACGACTGAAGACGGATTGCGAAACTATGATCAGCTTTGGTATTCGGGCACCCCTTCTGGTATGGTGTGTATTAGGATGTATTAAAGTGTTTAGCAACTAACGCAGCATTTACTTATGACTGTTTAAATTTGTGGAATTGACAAGGATAAGGCGACATCAACAAGGGGGAAAATTGCATTCTGAAGGGTCCCAGAGACACTAAGGGGGAAGATTGACCAATAAACTGGGTTGGTTGACCACGTGTAGGAAAATACCTCGAGCAAAGGACCGATGTTTGAAGACTGACTGTCGATCTCAATGAAAACTGGAGCGGCGTCTTTCTCCATCAGTGCTTCCAAATGAACAGGTATGGGCTGAAATACACACTCGAACGCTCCTGCACAAACCGATCACAGAGTGAGATAAGCCAGACATGCAAGCGCATCCTGAGTGAAGCTTGGGCAACAGTAATCAAATTGGGCATAGGTTCTGGTGAGAATTAGTTTTACAAAAAGTCCCTCTGCCACATAAGTGCAGTTTAGGAGCTTTTCAAGAGCAGTTGTTGTGGTGTGCGCTGTTCTCTAGCAGTTAGCACCTTTGTGATGCATGATACACTAATCGAATAACTCAGTCAGTAGTTGGTATGAACGCACACAACCATTATAGACCCTTCCTTTCAGCGACAACCGAACGTCTTTTCAACGCCACAGATGACGCAGTTTGGAAAAGGCAACTCGTGCTTTTGCTATCCTCGCTGATATCTCATCAGCAATATTACAGGCTGACGAGATAGTGCTACCTAAGTATGTAAAACTG
>QNGE01002835.1:5732-24585 GCA_008508345.1 Paragonimus westermani | reverse complement strand
TACCTGTATCCATACCATTTCTAGTTCTTCCATTTAGTCTTCTTCAATCTTTTTTGTCCTTCGTAGTACTCTTTCCTTTTAGGATATTCCACGTCACTGTTGAGGTGAGCGGCGGCCCGAGCCACAGTACCTTTTGGTCAGGCTCATGGCTGTTTTGATGATGATGATGAGTTGGTATGAAACTCGTAGAGTTTCCGTAGAATCGTCTGATGATAAACACTTAGATCATTTTGTCCACTATGCTTACAAACAACAATCAGCTCATCTGTTCATAGGTATTTCTCGTTGTCAAATAAGTTTTCTAGTGTTTTTTTGGGGTACTGGCCGTTAATTTCGTTTCGGTCACTCAACCAAATTACTGATATTAAATATCGTAAACTATTTAGGATACTGTTAGATAGATGTGCAGAAGAATCACTGCGATAGATTCTCTCAATAACAATCTCTTCCAACAAAAGCCGCAGGTTCTGAACTGAGATAATACACCTAATAACCTATTTGATTCTTGCAACTCATACTCGAACTCACGAAAAGTGGACAACTCATATTTTGTTCGTAGGCAATATATTCCTGAATGAAAGCAGGATAAGTAGATGGGGTATTACATCAAACGCAGGTGAATTTGCATGTGATAACGGATTCAAAGCTGATCCAGTGATAAGGTACACATTAAAAGTTTGTGAAAACGGTGGAATACACAAGTTAACAAAACTTACGCCTAATTGAACCGCTGCGATCGACCCTGGAAGCCTTAATTCGAATACCAGTCCATATGTAAATCAGGCTGTCGGTGTACGTTTTATTTTGTGAACGCCAAAACGAGGCAGCGGCGGAAGACTGATTCAGAGATATGTAGACTTCTATCGTTCTGAACGGTTGTAATATGCATAAACTTGTAGTGTTGTAGGTTCTGGACAAGGCGGGCAGAACGTTACTCAATAGTCACCTCGCCAACCGGGGTTTCTGATAACTCTGATTTCTTGGGTATTGTTGTCAGCAGTGTAAAACACATTATCTTATCATTCCTAGGCCAAGAATAGAGAGGAGTGTGACTGACTGTCTTCTATTGTTGAATATTCTAATCACTTGGATCTATATGCGGAAGCTTTAAATGGACGGACTAATATATACTATATGTAAGAAATTGCCCTATGAACTGCAGTGGCAGCGTAATTATAACTGTTTCCGACAAACATATAGCGCATGAGCAAAAGGCAATGTACCGTTGATGTTTTGGAAAATCGGTCAACGCTTTGTAAAAGAACGGGCTTCCAGTGCACTTTTCTGGGAACTATTGGTGACTGTTCGCGGAAGTTCGAAAGAGACATTTACAACGCACACGGTCTCCTGCAGTCCAATATTTCGATAACATCATTACATCCAAATCGTAAGCTGCTACCGAACGGTTGAGCAGTGCCGCATTGGACTGAAATTTCCGCAGCTCACAAATACTTCTTGATCGGCCTGTTTCCAAGTTCCATTCGTTGATTACTTCTGCCCGGTACAGTGTGTCTTCGTCCAGGTTGAGTCCTAGACACTGGCCAGTTGTTCATGGGGAAAGCAAGCTGACGACTAGTTCAATAGCCTCTCACAAAAAAGGACCGAATTTTTTCATCAGAAGACCCACCAAAACCACGTCCCTGCTTTAGTTTATCTGGCTGTCTCAATATAAATATCAGTAACTATCCGATTTGCTCCAATTAAATAACCGGCGATTGGGACTCCTAAATGTCGTAATGTACTGCAAATTATTATGCGTTCTACCGAGATATTGACAGTTTGTTAAACTGATCGTTGTGTGTTTTGTGATAATCAAGTTATTGGTCGATCAGTTCATTCTAACCCATTTTTTCGGTACCCTTTATCCGTCAACAACTAAACTTGAACAAAATCCTTAGCGAAACAATTTGTTGTTATGAACTCCATCTTCCAAGAGATTTGTCCCGGTACACTTTAGTCTTACTTAACGTCATCCTGAGGCAAATAAATCCCGTGACCTTGCAGGTCAGATGTTTGTTCACTTGGCTGTGGAGTTGAATGACCTTTGTGAACTAGTTTGCAATCTGCACGCTAGTCTAATTTAGGGGCAGTTCCAACGTGTGAGCGAGGAGCGAAGCACTTGCTGACAGAGACAGAGACATGAACGATATGAACATTTTAGTCGTAAATACATATGGTCTCCCTGAATGTTGATTCATACCGTCTGTCAAATCCCCCAACCCATGACTTCCACTTAGCTGGTTCTGTCCGGAAATGACACGGTTCACTGTAAGCATATTAAGGGTGGGCACTCTGGATGGCTGTTGACATAACTTTTCAAACCTGTTGTTTTAATTAGGCAAGTTAAGCTAGCATTAACACCTAACATGGGTTAGCTGTGAAACCACCTAACAGCTTTTGGATAATTTCATCAATTTTATGTGTGGTCTGCTGGAGTAAGTCGTTCCATGAATCTTACTCGGATGGTGGTCGCTGTCATAATCAGTGCTGAACACAACGGTAGACAACCATGTTGGATATTTAGTTCACCGTTATTTCAGACTTTTTGGAGAGGTTGCTAACCGCTGTTTGATCAGATGTGATTTATTCAGTTCGGTTGTGCTAAATTTGCTTGCAGCAGTAATAGTGGGACACCGTTTATTTTACTCCCTCATCCAGTTCGCTAATGCGTTCAATTCCTGGAAACTAGTTGTTGACGAATTGGCCTTTGGAATATGTAGATGTTTGATCATACAATGCTTGATAACGCATGCAACTTCGATCGAAGTAGTAACGGTGTCTTCGATCGTCAGTCTCTGAAGAAGTGTAAAAAGTCGCACATGGGTCTACCTTTGAAAATGAAGTTATTCAGAAAACAGAAATGACATAGCCTCACTGTACCAGTCATATTCTGTCAGATTTCGCTACGCTTTTAAAAGTACCTGTGGCAGGTTGTCATCTTTGTACTAATCAATCTTTGCCACATCCCGAGGTTACTTCTATGTCCACCGTGTATTGGAACATATTTTCCGGCCAAGTTAAGGAAGTTGAAGGGGTTGTGGGTGAGGATTTTGGGAACTTATGGATCACTTCACAGATATCTAATTGCTTAGTCGCACTGGTTATTGAAGTGGATTACTGTTGAACTACCGAGTGAGTCCACATCGAGCGAATATATACTTCGACGCTCGAACTCAATTCTAGGTAGCGGCTACAGTTTAATTCTTCCAAGTAGGATCTTCCACTCCAGAAATGACAAAGGGAGACAACGTGTAGAAACAGATTATTTATATGAGTGCTGGTATTTTGATGTCCACAATTCTGCAAAGAAATAGTTGGAGAAGCAGTAATAGACATGATCACGACGGTTGACCAAGGACAATTCTGTAACGCCAAGTTCACACCATCTAATTTTTCGGAACTTTTGATTTCACCACTCACGGTCTAACCAGCGACCCGAATTTGGGTGAACTATGCTGACCAGTTTATGTCAAAAAACGAGTGCGTTAGGTTGTTTCTTATGGAATTCATTTGTGGTTTATGACGGTGTGTTGCTGTCACACATGAACACTGATAGAATCAAGTATCTAATGTTTTGTTTTAACCAATGTGTAAGTATCGCTGTACAATAGTCCTTCTGCAGGGAACATCAAAAATAGTTTTCACAAGAACGGCACAACCAGTTTTGCGGTCTTCTGGTGATGGCAGGACACCAACCTACCCATAGATGCTAGCAGAGAGTTCCGTCGTGCTGACTGGAGTTACAGCTTGCACCAAAAATCTCAATAAAACATGACATTGGTTGAATTGACCTTCTGGACCATTGCCGCAGTGGATGTTGGCTCGGACTACCTATTTGTTCTAGCGATGGCGATCGCCTACTTTTCATGTTGTGACCGCATCCGTTTGTCCAGTCAGCTGGATCGTGACCCGCGCTAGGTTTTAAATTTACTTGCAAATCCTTGGAGGTACGGTTAGTTTTTTTTACAGAGGATTTGCTGTTATAACTGTAAACTGGTAAACAGAGTGCCTAACATACTCAGGAGCAAAGATGTCCAAATGTAAATGGGTAGGATCTTTCTGGGTGGTTTTTTGGAGTTCACACTAAACACGCTTTCCAGACTGGTATAAAACCTCAGTCACAGTTACAGAGTGCTGATAACGAGAACGAACATGAATTGGATATGGAATTCTCATCTACCTGTGCGATACCCGAGAGCAAGTGAAATCAGTTGGTTCACTGCAAGTATCCTGCCAGCAAGGACGAAAACTGGGCGGAGAGAAATAATGAAACTGACGGCGAAAGAGACGAGAACATATAATTTCCGAGATGTTTGAGCGTACACACTAGGTGTCCTGACTGCATTTGTGTGAAACGTTACTAATGGTCATAAAAGTGCCAGATACTCCAAATTATCTTCGACATTCTGAACCCAGCAATAGAATTTGAAACGTAATAAATATATTTCAAGTAAACATCTATTCAGTTGTTACATTCACAAAATATCAAAGTAAAAACAGTTACAAAAAGTCTCGTTATCAGTCACAGTTCGCAACACTGTTGATCTTTTATGTGTATGAAGGCTGACTGCTTGGTAGATGAAAGCTTTGGATCCAGTTTAGAGAAACAATTTAGATCATAGCATTCAAGATATATGCAAATTAATGGACACTTTCCGTCACATTCACTTTGTTAACGAAAACATACTTCCACTTGGAGTAGTCGCCCTGGTTACAAACCTGTCGTTGACTGAAGCCACATATTACCTATTCGGTCTTATTGAAAATGATAACACTCTTCACGTCCTGAAAGATTTGCTTCCAAGTCTACTAAATTTCTAACGTCGACATCCGCAGATAAACTACTGAATCAGTATTGGGATAACAAATAAGACTAATGGTGACGGATATTTTCAAGGACAATTTGGAAAGTACGGTACTCACCACTATCGTATAGACCAGACTTTTCTATACCGTCGTTGATGATGAAATTGCGATCACAATCTAAGCGCAGCCGATAGCTCAGATGAGAACCAGACGACTGTGCCGATGGACTTCTGTTCAGAGCTGACACTTCAAGTCTCCTGGACGTCTCCATATGCGGAAGAGGCAGAAGTTTAATACCATTGCTTTTTCGCAATATTACTTCATCAGGTTGGCCTATCGATTAATACAGATCCTCTAACAGGTGGTACGAATGAAATCTAGTTACAGCTCAGCTAGTCAGAGCTGTAATGTTTGCCCAGTAGATGCCTTGAATTATAACCTGGAGCCTGCTTTGCGTAACCTGTACGTGAATCACTAACCCGGTAGCTCCGTGACTAAACGTGTGAAAGACGACTAATTACCACAAAGGTTTCCAGTGGTCGAAAGAAAGCTCATTTTATACGATTGCTTCACTGAGGTGACACAGTGGATGCATCGCTAACATGCCGTTTCACCATTTCCCCTGGAAGAACTCTGGAAGTTGCCAAATCAAGTATATTATTCGCGGGTTTGCCATCGGTCATTCTAAATCCGATGGATAGAGCGCCTGTCCGCAACTCGTCCATGACGATTTACTCGTTCGTCCGCCACTGTTCAGCAAGTCACGTGGAATTAACAGCCCGAATCTTGTCTAGAGAATCAGATCGATACATAGTGAATTAAAACCCAAATGGATTTCACAGAAATGAGAAATTGGAACAGCAGTGTGTAAGTCGAGATTGCTAGCTGGAGTTTGCCAGAAAAAAAAGACGAGGGACAACGAGTCAGGTTTCTCTACCAAGCTACATTTTGTCGAAAAATCGAAACAGATTGCTGATGCGTAGTTTCATCGAACATCACGTAATTTGGCAGTGAAAACATAGTCAACAGGATTGTTTTGTCCTTCAATGGTGTTAACGGGCCAAATAACTCAATAGAGAATTAAGAAAAAGTTGTCTCCGGAACGTGGATATTCCGTACATATGAGATGGTATAGCGATGTGTTTCACTTCTGTGATGATATATAGCTTGGTCCACCAAAGCATATTTCTGTTTGTAGTGGGTTGAACGTGGTGGGCGGTGATCAGTTTCAGTGTGCGCGAACAGGGTTGGAACAAGGACTGTACATGGAGAACAATGGGGCAACTGACAGGGAGGGATAGAATTGGACGTGAATTACAGGTGGAAATATCACACATGGTAATGAATGTAGAATAATGTAGAGAAGTGTGGGTGTCCTTGGAAGGTTGGATACAGGTGGATGGAAAATCAAGAACTAACCCTTGAGTTTCAGTAACTGTCTCAAGACCTACGTACCGAGGCTAAATCCTGCATCAGCATGAAAGTTTCAGGTGGGAGCTACTAATTTGTAGGTTCCGCCGATATGTCGGTTATCCGTTCTAAGTTACTTCACGGGGTCAGCGTTTCGAAGTTCATCAGGGGGATGCTTACCCTGACTAGCAGTTAAATTTTAGAATAGGAGCTTATATTCAAGTGACTAGTAGAGTTAGCATCTTCCAACAAATTGTGAAAATATCTAATCGACAAATACAGAACCGAAAGCTGACTACCGGTGGTGTTTTAATTGGCTGGCTCAAGCAGTATCTTCCGGGAATGAAATGAACTTCAATCGTCCATCACTGACTACTTTCATCAAGCTGCTGCACGCCTACGGTATCTTTCACTCCCAGGGGATATCTGTGTGATACCTTCAAACGACTGAGCAAACAACGGAGAGGTACATACCCTTGAGTTTAAAGTCATATTGCATTACAAAATCACCACTCAATTTGTACAACGTACGGAATATGATATAAATTCAATGTACAAAATTGCAATATTTTTGGTTAAGAATTACCCTACCACCTAGTTCATTGTAGGTTTGTCCTCTGCAAAGGAGTCACCTGTTTTATTGCAAACTAGCGGGGAGCGTTTTTCTTCTTAAGAAACGATGACAAAAAGAGTGGTCTAATAATTGTCCTACGCTATAGTGCTAAGAATGCCGTATCAATAAATTTCACCAAAAATAAGCGCTTATAAGAAAGATTATTTTTGCCACCCATTTAAGATGAACATCTGATAACAGAAGTCCCACTTCTGATTAATTTAAAAGCTAAGTGATCCCCAACTCGATTTCCGATGGTTATAGGTTCGAACAACAACAAACTCTCACGGTGAGTAATAGTACAAAACAAATCTGTCACGATACCGATTTAAACTTCTCTATCTTCGAAAAAAAAACAATTTTTTTCTGATTATCGCCATGTCACTTAATTATTTCTACTCCCACTTGAAGTACCAGTACAGTTGTAATCAGGGTGACCTAAATACCGGTAGAAAGGAACGGGATCAATTGAAGTGATAAGACAACTCTCGTAGATGGGCACTGGCAGCGATAGCAGAAAATGTTGACGTCTTACCGTTAACCTGAGGCCTGCGAGTTTCGTGGGGATTCTTTGGAGAGGTCACTAAGCTGATCTGCTTGTTTGGTTTGATTCGTTTGACACATGCACGAAACTCGTGGATATTAGTAGGTCCGAAGCCACTGGTGATAGGAATGGGTCATATAAACCACTGATGCGTCCAGTATTACTTTCGTGAAACTAATGGTAGCTTCTCCTCAACACTTTTGTTCGTACGATTTTTTGTTGCTTTGATCGTACTCTTGGTGTGAACAAACTGTTAGCGTGTTGCACGTCTTCATATCCTGTTAGTTACACTCTGTCTACCAAATCTGATATGGAAGATGATGGGAAAGTTATGTCCAGTTTCGTCGGTATTTTCGATTGTACAAAACGGGGCCTTTTTGTGACGCATCTAGACCATCTTGTTGGTAGAAATCGATAATTAAAGCAAACGATGATAAACTCTGCATTTTCACCGTAAGAGAAGTAACAACGAAATCACTGCTTTTATTCAGAGCAGGATGGACTCAGGCCGCTTGGATGGCATGCGTTCAGGTCTCTGCCAACGTTGTACTTCACTACATTTAAATGAATATCAGATCGTGAGTAACAGAAATCTGTTATGGCCATGCTAAATATAAAAAACCGGAGAGTTTTCTTGAAGCGATTTTAGTGTGCCTGTGGATAGTAATGGTCTTTTCGAATTTAGTCGTATAAATGAGCTGACAGACTGAATTTCCCAGTTGTCTTGATCTTCCATTTTGTGTTTTGATTGCAATTTCGAATAGGATAGATCACTATGAACCAAAGCGTACAGGAGAGGTCGAAAGATGGTCGGAACAGTCGTAAAACCAGCTGAGGGACTTCACTATAAAGACCTGGTCTGCAATAGTTACTTCTGTCAGAGATGGCTACAAAACAGTGGGGTCTTATTCTTAGAGATAGACAGTTTCACGTTTTCGGTTTTCGGTGGATCCCAGAAAATTGGTCTAGTGACAATGAAGTTTTTAGATGATTGACTTCGATTTTTACCATAAAGGGTTTACACTACTTTGCACACAGTTAGTTTATCCAGTTAGGTGATCTTGAGTGAATTAACCAGTGGTTATTGTGCTTTCTTTGAATTCCGGGAGAGCAGTTCAATTGATGGAGCCCTCGACCTTTATAGCCCGACTACCCAGTTATTTGTATGATACATTCACGTTCAAAGTCTCTCAGGAAAAAGTCTAAGGTTCAATTTTGGGATCAGTTCTCGACCAGTGAATGCATATCAGTGAGGAACCCAGCTATATTGAATCTATGATGCAAGATTGGATGTCGCCGTCCCCTGTTATAATATATTATAACCTTTCGACTTTCTCGAGAAGAAAAAATGTAGCTATTTGCTAGTTTTTGTTCCTAAAACAGATATCACAAACGTTTGTTACACATGATGGACTGATACGTGTGCTACCTCTCCCTCAAAGTCATTTATGCAAATACGGAATCAAGGTGTGTTAAACTATCATTAGTTCTTGAAGTAGCAACATCAGGCTCTGCTGATTCAGTAGCCAGTAAAGCGACGGTTTTAGGCATAATATCGATGGAGTTGCATTAGAAATCTGTTGTGCTGCAGAAGAAAAGGCTTGTTACCCATATGGTTAAGTAGGTCGACCATTGTCTTATTCAATGGTTGTGTCCAGTGCCATTTTCTGGCCACACTATAAAATTTGCTTATATACACTCTAGGAATATTCACCACACCGCAGCCTGAACAAAATGTTCAGTGGTGTTTAAATCATCTTAATAGGGGACTGCCTTCCAGTTTGACCTTTTAATACCGCGAGTTCTGGTCGTTTCTTTTCCTGACTAATCGAAATTTCGTCTCACGACACTGAGTATGTCCCACATTAATACGGTTGCTAGCTTTTATTTATAAACAACCTAATACACATAATAACTGATGAAAACTGACATTTCCAGTCAACTGTAAGTTTAACTGATTTTCCTAACGGTATTCCTTTGTGAAATTATTTCAGATAGCAGGTTTACAGTGCCGGTTAATGAGCTTCATAGATTACACTGAGATTTACGCAGATTACTTGCTTCAGTCATGCTTATCAGAGGAATGTGTGATCCTACTTATGGATATTGGTGTGAAGTATAATACTCACCTGAAATGACAAAACATTTTAGCTCGTTTGTTACGAATCAGTGCATCTTGTGCCACAGTTCCCAATCTAATGCAAGGTCCCTGATTAAACTTTGTTCCGTGAGTTTGTTTTTTTAAAAAGGTCACTTATTTTCTATTGATTTCAGTTATTCATTTCCAGCCAGAAAATCGTTTACACTCCACAAATTTCCATCCAGAATCTAACTCGGAAAATCATTAATTTCTGTTTTGTCTAAAGATTTCTGGCAACATTCGTGTCTGTTGAACTGACTCTATTTTGTCCATTGATTATTCAGCAGCATCACGTATCAACACATTTTGTGTTGAGAATGCGGACGGCGGGTTAACGGATGTTTATCACACAAAAGAATTGGCTTTCCTTAAGAAAGTGCCACCGCTAGTGTGAATCATAATTTGCTTTGACCACGTAAACTGGAAGTTAGCATATTGAAGCAATTAGATGAACCAATCACTTTTGCTAATCATATTACCCGCAGACCTTACTCCTGAAAAAACTTAAAATCATGTTTTTTTCAACAATGAGTAGTTCGATTTTTCTTGGTGTTTCTGAAACTCCTACCATAATTACTCGAGGGAGAAAATTACCTTCAAAATCATGAGCCAAGATTTTTTTACACAATTATTAGAAAGCTTCTCAGTTTATCTAGCTATTTGCAGTTAGATTAACTATTTCCCATCAGACTTCCAGGAAGCATTGATATAATTACTATACTACGCTCATACCTCCGACAAACCATGATGGATTATAACAACACGATCCACTCAAATATCCAGCGAAAAACTACAACAAAATGCTTTATAGTGGGTGAAATTCCATTCCAGCGGATAAACCAACAGCTTTCCATTCAAGGGTAGTTTCAGTGAGCAAAAAGTCCACCTAATTGAAAGTTGTCCGTTTCCGCTTGTGCACACAAATATGGACTGTAGGACAACACCTCATCATCACGGCAGTTGTCACCACCTTCATAGAAAGCAAACAAGTAACGGTAAATTATCCGCGGCATGGATGAATTTGTCTTGTTGTAAAGAAAAATCCCTGCTTTTATTCAAGTTTATGATAATTTATTCTGAGGAACTCTGGAGAAAAGTCTCATCTCATTTCCTGATACTGCTGTCAGACAGCAGTATCGTTTCCAATTAGCTTCACGTTTTTCCACGTCATATTGTGGTGGATTGTCAGGTCGGAGGTGCGAGTNGACGTGTGAACGGAAACCGGGGGTGTTGCGGGTTGGAATTATGACTCATAAACGAGAGAGCGCGCGTTGCATGTGACTGGCGATTTGGACAATAAAGAACGTGCTTTATTGGACGCCTTCTCGCTACAATATCTTAGCCACTTTAAGGGAAGTATGCATCATAGCATTTTTCCTGATGGCTTGCATCGTAACACTTTCCTTGTGAATTCACAGACAGCCAATGTGTCGATTTTAAAAAATCAGGTGGCAAACTTCAAAAACATCAGGTGCACTGATTTGTTAGTTATGTTTTACGATCGGGTAGTACGTTGGTTTCCTTGTTTACCCTGAATATATCATCAGAGCTTCCTTTCAGCGCCCCTTTTGTAAACGGGATATTACTCATCAGTATTAAACCATACTCAAAATAATTCGGTGGATATGATTATAGGTGGAAATCGTTTTTGTCATCTCAGTGACGATTAAACTGCAACAAGGAAGCACGAGGTGGAGACAAATCAAAATTACAGCTACCAAACAAGTCACTGAATGAAAATGCTAAAAACACGGTAATAAGACAGAGAACATTGTACTATGCAGAATGAATCTCTATATTGGCTTCGGAAGTCCTAAAGTACAATGTGGCTACAGCAACACTTGAAGAAGTATGGCCGATTCTCGAATCTGATTTTGCTGAGCAAAGACTGTAATGATGTTCAGAAAGTGAATCAAATCTGGTTATTTGAAACAGCTGCGAAAACTCCCGTCTTAGGGGATAAGAAGGGGTGACCGGCACATATTAAGTTAGAAAATCGGCCACTTAGTAACACTGATTCAGCCACTCAGTAATACACCGAAAATACCTTCTCACACGAGCTCAGCTTGCAACCCGAGGTCACATTTCACCCTAGAAGTATTAGACTTTTTGAGTCATTTGAACAGTTCGTTCACTGTCATCAACCGGATGTACAAATTATCTGCTCAGACCAAGTAAGAGCGAACGGTAAATAGACACGCATACAATCAAACCAGGTAATAGGTATCTAGGGTTTTAGTGATGTCGACTGACATATTCGGCTAAACTTCGCTTTGTTAAAAGCTAGAAACTTTAGGCAAAGATTGTGCGATAATCAGTTGGTGTTCTGGCGTCATGGGACGTTTCGTGTGTCTGATCTCGAACCGTTGGTTTGCTAAGCCTAGTTCATCATCAGCTGTTTCGATCATCTCGGAATGTGTTTGGTCACCGGCTGAAATTATTACAAATTCATTCTATCTGCCACCACACACATCAGCATTCAGTGGAGAAGGTGAAACAAGGGGTAAGACACGATAGCGATTGTAAAGAACTGGTCTTTCAATGCTTTGAACTAAACGTAACCGCGTAGTTGTAAACGCACGAGCCAGGGTAGAATAATTTATTCGCACAACAGTCTGCTAGGTGGTTTGTTTTGAATTGCAGAAACAGGAACGTATCTTTTCGCGTCATGTGAATTGCCTCACTGTTGTTGTTCACCTAACTGGGAGCATTGATGTATTTTCTACTGTGGTTGTTCGTTACTAAAGTTACTTCAATATCTGTTGTTCTGTTTGCAGTGTATCGGTTGGGTAACGATTCACGGTTTTGTGGAACAGATAAATGACTAGACATCATTTGTGTACGACTGAAGAAAACCAGAAAACCAGAGCTATTGGCCATCATATATTGTAAGGAAGTGAATACTGTAACGTGTCATTTGCATCGCTAGTGATGAATGCATCCAAAGAGCGGAGCTGCTATTCAACTCAACCTGGTGAGGAAAAGTTGAGGTATGGCTGATATTTTTATGACTGAAAAAGTCAGTGATCGACCTCAGTAAAAATTGAAATAACAATGTGCAGCTGGTGGAAGAAAGGTCTGATTCATCTGTTGGGTACCCGCCGTTCAAACATTTGTAAAATGTTCATATGCGTCCTTCTAAACCAACCCGAATGTTTCGAAATGTAACAAACTATGATTCTCAAAGTGTTTTGGCGAAACATATACTAAAGCTCCAATTGCAGAAAATATTGAATAACACGAGATTCACTGTCGTTAGAGTATATTATTTGTGTACTCAGCGAAACGTGCCCTGAGATCTGCTAGTTCGTAAGATCCTTCAATTAAATTAGGATGATTTTTTCCAGCTTAGGTCCTTACCGGTCAATAATTAAGCAGCACTCACAATACAAGCAGAATTGCTCATGTACACAGACACGGGTGCGCTATTCCCGTTCATTATTTTAGGGAAAGCTGTCATTTGGGTCATTTGTGAATTGACTGGTTATATTGATTATCTTAAGTTTCAGGCAATAGTGATATCAATGGTCGTCATGTGGACTTTTTTTCCAACAGTCTATCAATTTTAATTGTCAGCTGTTTTGTTCATCCTAAATTTTCAGTCGCTTCAATTATCCATGCATTCTTGGTAGTCTCGGTGGCAATAACATCAGTAGATTTGTCTAGCTTGGAAAATGTCATGTGCTGCATCTATCTCAGTTATTTCGTAACCCTTCAGTATTCCTACTTCACACAGCACTGTTGGCAAATGAACGGTACTGAAAGCTGCCAGCCGGTACACAATAATATCGCACCGACCAAACACATCTCATCAAAATATCTGGATGACAGATTTTCCGCACATTTCGTACGGGTTCCAGTTAAATTTGTGTACCTGATTTATTAACAATCTTGGGAAACACTTTCAGTTCTTGTCCCAGTGAAAGGACATCCGGCTAACAATTTGTGAACCGTACAGTCGAAAACGCTTATGACAGTTTAAAATCAACACTGATGAATTTTGATTGATCATGAGGAGAACAAAGGGTTACAGTCCTGCTTTATCAAAATAAAGAGTAACAGCGTGATACGATGCACCGTTAAAAATAAGTTGAAAGCTTCCGCAAACCGGTTTTAGGTTTCTACAAATTCATTTGGTTTCCCAATGATGGCTTCAATATACCAGCCTTCTGTGTATTTAATAGTAGACGAGGTGACTCGTCGGATTACTGTGGGCCTGAATACATAACTTTTGGTATGGCTGCTTGCACGTTCGGCCACTTTAGCCTTAGTTACATCGAATATATAATCCCCTTTTTTACGTTCGGGGCTGCTGAGAGTAAACAAAATGTTAACTTTTAGCAACACCTATCGGAATTCTGCTATGTTAAAAATAGCATCCCAAGACGATTATTTATACACTGTTGAATGCAGAGCACGGTCAACACTGCTGAATATCCTACCAATTAAAATGCAACATGTACTTACTGGGATCTTGCCCATCATGAAAAAGGACAGCGTACTCCTTCTATGAACCAGTAAGCCTAGTTCAGCGAATACAGCTGGGATGGCGACCGCAGGTTCAAGAACCACTTGGTTCCCGACTCGCCTGCAGAACGCGTTTTATTCTGCCTGCTGTCTTTACTACATGTGCAGTAACCTTTCGAAACGATCATTTGTGTTACCTGTCAATCATTATACAGTCAGTTTGAATTCTTTTCCAGCAACTTACAATTCTGAACACACGACCTGACTGATTCAACGGTCACTGACAGCCTAATGACTATATCGAAACTACCATATTTTGTACGTTCTCTCACGGCTATCAAAATCACGACGAATTATGGATTAACAGTTATTGTGTAGAACAAACTCAACCGGCTTCTGAAACTGGGTTCATTGTAGTCGGTTCATTGGCAAGACCATCTGTAGTCCACCACAGGCATGTCCCACTTGCGGACGTAGTGAGCATTGTTACCTTATCGGGTGGTTCTGCAAATCGTTTGGTCGCTGCACACTTCGCTAGTGCTACTGCTGTCGTTTTGCCAGATGAAGTTAACAGTCTGAATTCTACAGAGAAACACATCACGGCTGTGTGCTGTCCCCAGTTTGCTGCCCAGAAACACTGCCAAGACTGAAAATGATGCAACACCGAATGTTAGTGTGCACTTATAATCGGGTAACACGGCCACCACCGCCACTAGACAACACACCTCACTAAAATCGTCATCGTTCAATGTTTCACTTCCATACCGCTTCGTTAATTTTTAAGGGCGAATGTGTTGACTGCCGAAATGGGCATATTCCTCTCTTGTAACTGAGCCGTTTGGGCACAGGTTTCAATGAGCAGCACGCGGTCTTGATCGCTGCTCAACTCGTATTACAAACTGGATTGAAAGGTCAACAGTGTTGAAACAACTAGTCTCTTAATCCATTTAGAAACGAAAACCAGAACAGGGAAGCAGTGACACAGTTAAGTAGGAAGATCCGTACATCACAATCCAACATGGACCAAATAATACCTATATTTTTCAAGCTTTCAGTTGACGCAACACAAGAATACGTTCGTTAAAACACTATTCTACAGGGACAGACACATTTGCTTCACACGAGGAACTAGAACTTCAAACAAAAATCGTTACACGGAAAGGGCTACTAGGTGAATTTTATCGGGTACAACAGCAAGAGACTTTATCCTCTAATGAACGCACAAATCGCACGAAAAACTCCTATACTGACAAACCCGTCTGGTATTATGCCCTTCGAGCAGACCTGTTGGTAACTGAATGCGTCAATCAAACGAAATTACCACCACGCTTCGTTGCGGTTAGCAACTACCAAAAAATAGATACTACTGCCTCCCACGTAAATGGTCAAATCAACTGAAAACCATGTGAACGGCTGAACACAATCCCTACTGGCAACAAATAAAAACTTCGACTCACCACCGACACCACTTCACTTTATCGAAGGTGGACATACCCTAGGTCTACCTGATTACCCCGCAGTTCTGGTATTTAATCAAAGTATGTGTCTGCCGAAGCCGATCGGAGCTCTGCTAATCAAGACTAAAACCGAGTCAGTGTATTCAAAACAACTGTCCGTAGTGTTGGAACCACCATGGTTTCGAATGACTGACCACATGGTGTCGTAATCTGGTTCTGTTCGTTGTTTCCACTTGACAAGATTCTTTCTGTTTGTTTTACATCACGGGGTGCACGTTTATGGTCAACGAGAGATGAGCAGATCTTGGGAGATTGGATTAAAGCTACCCCGAGTAAACGGATAATTGGAGACTGATAGAAATCTGAGTGATTAGATCGGTTTTAATCAGGTGTTCTCTTGATTCGAAAAACTGTTGGAAACCACCCCCTAAAATAGATGAACTAGATTTGAAATGATAAAGGCTACTCCCCTCTGCGGATAAAAGTGAACTTTGCAAATTGGGCTGACGTCCAGACCGTGCACAAGCAGCTTTAAGAACTCCGATTGCACAGATTTGAAGTTATACTGCTGTAGACTCAGACTTGCCTGAGCGATGCCATTTTGCATATGGTGGGAAAACCAACACCGCAGTCATTTATATGAACGAATTGTTGTCGATCCAGAAGATGCAGTGTTTAAATCTACCAAGGTTTGCACAGAAGACTCATTGTTGATAGCAAATGAGAGGAGGTATGTAGTTCTCTTCAAAAAAACTCGGTGGTTATATCCAGAGAAAATTGGCTATGCTTTAAAATGATCGATGGAATAGGAATTCTTCTACTGAATCTGAAAGGCACTATGCATGAGAGCAATTTTTTAACATGTAACACCTCTGAAGTTCGACTGGCACGCTTACAGAGCACAATGATAGAGATATGAAAAGAACCAATGTAATCTTCGTTTACTAGTTGATTCAAATCTTGACAGTTATTGAAGAGATCACGGTAGGCAGTAAAAATGTAAGTCACTGCCAGTGGATTCTATCAACAACGTTATGCATGGTAGTAGCAGTGGCTGCTTTGGCCCTGGTTTCAACTTCCTTCAAACGTCTGGAGAGTGAAAATTATCCCAAATATTAACCATAGAGATCTGAATTAGTCTGGCTGACAAAAGTAACTGGACTAGTGATGGCACTTCTGTTCGTTTGTGTACGTGCTGGATGATGTGTCGCTTTCGGCTACCATCTTATATATGGGAAATAAGTGTAAGAGGGCAAACAAAAATGATACTTCCAGGTCTTCTTTGCAAATACAAGGTGTCACACAAGACTGTGACTCTTCGTACTGGGCTACCTGTCAGATTACAGACAACTGTGTCAGTCTACTGGAAACAACGACTAACATGTTT
This sequence comes from Paragonimus westermani, assembly GCA_008508345.1. Taxonomy (NCBI): domain Eukaryota; kingdom Metazoa; phylum Platyhelminthes; class Trematoda; order Plagiorchiida; family Troglotrematidae; genus Paragonimus; species Paragonimus westermani. Next base: position 7,761 of record QNGE01002835.1, on the reverse strand, counting down.
ACTACCAAACTGATATGACGACAGTAAGACCTGTTGTAAATAGATGCGCGGCCAGTATTTTGCGGGAGCTGTCGGGAGATGGGAGAGCAAATTTTATCCAGCACAGCTTAAAAGACGGAGATACTCGCGTCATGTTAAAGTAAAACCGTTGTATCTAAATTATTAACCTATTTTCACAAGAAAGGAAAACTGTTGACAGAAATTTTAGTGCAAAACAGTGGAAAATTCGACCATATTTTCGACAAACTTCTACATTCATAGAAATTTCATTTGCTATGATGAAACGTTTTGTTATTTAGAAGGCTAGAGTCACAGAGAATCGAAAAAATGATGCTGTGCATTCTTGTGCTTTGTTGTATCAGTCAAGTCAGAATATTTCATCAGGGCTATATCGATTTGGGTTTCGGAAGTACTCCGTGAAAGCAACATGTGCTACATCTCCCATGGGATTCTTATCAGTCTGGCAAATGTTCTCTCGTTTATCTTACCCACCGCAAGAGTTCAGATGACAGTTGAGCTAAGATAAAAAAGGAATCAATAAGAAACTGGAGGGTGTTTTTTTGAACTGTGCGTTTGGGAATGAACAGTGACAAACCTATTCTCCCAAATGAGTCTACGGTTCTTTGCTGTCGCTTCCTCGAACATCGCGTCAAAACTAACATTGAGGTTGTAGCGGAGATGAATTGAAACAAGAGATTTTTTGGTTGTTTTCGGCCACTGAACGGTTTAATCAGTACAACTGCTATTCTAAAAGTGTGTTTTAGAACAACCAGATTGTATGTAGAAACAATTAACCACAAAGATAGTATATAAATATCATGAGTAAAATAATTAGCAAACCTAGAATTTTTACTCTGCTATTCATAGACCATTGTTTTCAACTCCAGTTTGTCGCACACAGAAATTTGGGCTGGGAGAATTATTTGACCGCCTCGTGATTCTGTCGTTTTGACGATATACTTAACTATCTGTTTATCTCCGTATTAGCAAACATCAATCGACTGAAGCCGACCTTGTGTGTTCAGAAACAATCGCTCGTAAACTTGACCCTTCCCTGGACGTAGTGACCTTTCCTAAACCACCGATTGACTATCAACCCTGCTCCCTAACTGCTCGATATAAAAAACCCGTTTCATGTTATTGCAAATTTGGTACTGACGAGTCAATACGAAATGCTTGCATCTACCAGTTTTCGTGTTCTAACAGTTCTGTTCAAACACCATTGCGCCAAACTCGTTATTAATATCTTACAAACATACTCCTTTTCCGATTCACATGGTTATATACTATAAAGTCGGGATTACTGAAGGACGGTGAGTAGTTGTTTGGAATTTTCATGATTGACTGAGGACCTGTGTAGCATTTCTCCAAGATATTTGTCTACACGCATTCAGACAACAAACACGAACTCATATTATTTTTAATACCAATTCATAAGCATGCATTTGAACACAAATTGACCAGTTCGATGAACACTTCATTCTAAACTTCACGCCTCCCTCTACGGATTATTCCTCTCCCAGTCGTCGTTGCTTTTGGTCGTCCGTGTAAACACGACAATGTTGGCCGTCTCAACTTTAGTTGCCTGCAGTCTTCTCTTTGCTGAATTGGACATTTGTCACTTGCCCCTCTAGCCTCGTACCTTTCTAATCAACCTGTCCAGTATGAATTCTTCTGAAAGTATTGGTGTAAATTTTATACATCCGGATGTATAGCTAGCGTAAATAAATGAACGTATTCTTGGCGTGTGTGATGTGGTTCCCCAAGATTCATCTATTTCGTTTTTCACAGTTTTTTACACTTCATATCGCGTAGCGCCTATGTGATTTCACAAGCACAAATGCTCCAAGCGTCTGTCCACACAGTTGCCTTTGAGCACGTCTGATTGGCTTGGCATATGGAAGTGTGGCTGTCGCGTAGAAAAGAAAGGTGAGCCCTCAGTTTATTGATTCCTCACCCATAACCGCTTCTAGTTTTGATTTTACTCATAATACTTTTTGGTAATAATTAATGAGCTTGTTCCCTAATT